>RJWM01003994.1:72487-107217 GCA_004363535.1 Dasyprocta punctata
AAAAAAAAAAAAAAAAAAAAAAAAAAAAAAAAAAAAAAAAAAAAAAAAAAAAAAAAAAAAAAAAAAAAAAAAAAAAAAAAAAAAAAAAAAAAAAAAAAAAAAAAAAAAAAAAAAAAAAAAAAAAAAGAGAGAGAGAGGAAATGCTACAGAAGATAGTGTAGTGAAAAGAAAGAAAAACTCCAGAGATGGGGCCCTCCACCAAAACAATCATTAAGCTTGCACACTAAGGCATACAATAGTAAACAGAAATTCAACCCAAGAACAGAATATTAAAAGCTGTTAGAGAAAGAAACAAATCACCTATAAAGGAAAGCCCATCAGAATCACAGCATACTTCTCAACACAAACCCTCAAGTCAAGGAGAGCTTGCAGTGAAGTATTTCAAGCCCTAAAAGAAAACAACTTCCAACCCAGACTGGTGTATCCCACAAAACTATGTCTCAAAATTGATGGAGAAATAAAATACTTCCATGACAAAGAACACCTGAGGAAATTCATGAGCATCAAATCAGCACTTCAAAATGTTCTGAATGACATTCTAAAAAGAGATAACGAGGACTATAACTTCAGGAATCCACCAGGCAAGGCAAGGAATTACAAAGGGGGTGTAAAAAGAGAACCAAAAACAGGAAAATAACATATCAGTTACAACCATTAATGTTAATGGTCTCAATTCATCAATCAAAACAAACAGACCAGCACTTAGGAAGTGGAAGGAGAGTTCAAGGCCAGCCTGAGCTACAAGGCAAGACCCTGTCTCAATAAAACAAACAAACAATAAATAAACACATACATAAATAAATAAGAAAAGAAACAGACTGGCAGAATGGAGCAAGAAGCAAAATCCAACCACATGCTGCATATAAGGAACATATTTAGCCGGGCGTGGTGGCACACGCCTTTAATCCCAGCACTCAGGAGGCTGAGGTAGGTGGAGCGTTGTGAGTTTGAAGCCAGCCTGGGCTACAACGCGAGCACAAGGCCAGCCTGAACTACATAGTGCAACCCTGCCTCAAAAAACTAGGGCTGGGAGTTTGGCTCAGTGGCTTAAGCGCCTGTCTGGCAGAAGTGAGGCTGTGAGTTCAATCCCTGGTGCCGCAAAAAAAAAAAAAAAAAACCATTTTATTCATTTAGCTTGAATAGAAACTCAGATGCAATGATTTTGGAACTCTAGGTTCTGACTGTACACTTAGAGCAGGCCAACAAGTGCCAGGTGAAGCAAGGTTGCTGATACCTACCTATTCTCAGCCCCTGCTGGACCTTGGGGACAGCAGCCACATTCCAGGAGGGGCAGGCTAGAACCAGGGCAGGCAGTTAAGGACTCTGTCCTTCAAAACATTCCAAAAAGTAGAAACAGTACAGTACAGTATAATACAATACAATATAATACAATACAATCAATATCCAGATACCTACAACCACGCTTTAACAACTGTAAACGGTGTGCCACAGCCCTGCACTCTTTAAAGGTAAGAAGAGAGGTTTGTTTAGCAATGTCATCTAAACAGGCTTCTGTAATTCTGGGCCGAGGTTCCCATTTCTGTAGTGTCATGATATGCTTGGCACCGTACTGAATGGTCTATGAGCTATGACTTCAATAACTGCCTAGTTTCTGTGTTATCCCCATTTTACAGACAAGAAAACTGAGGCTCAAGAGTTAAGGTTTGTCCGGGGTCACACAGTCAGGAAGTGGCAGAGCATGATTCAAATTCCAGCTGCCTCCCTGACCACTACCCTATCTGCTACTCACTTGGGGCTACTGGAAGCAAAAGCCAGTACACCATCACTGCATCAAAGCCTTCAGGAATGTGGTCATCAGGTAGGGGACACTTTTTTTTTTAAGAAAGGATCTTGCTAAGTTGCCCAGGCTGGGCTTGAACATATACTTCTCCTGCTTCAGCCTCCTGAGTGCTAGGATTAGAGGCATGTGCCACCACGCCTGGCTAGATAGGTTGAGGTACACATCAATCCCCGACAGCAAAAAAAGAAGGCACTTGCTGACAGCGAAGACGGCTTGGTCTGTGAAGCGGCCTTGCCCTCTCCTCAAAAAAATCAAAGCTGAGTCAGATCCATAACTGGATTTAACTACCAATTTCAGGAACACGGAGCCATGTCAAACACCATCATAACACTACAATTGGCAAAAGGTAGAAAGCCAGAAACTATAGGATAAATGATCTGGTTTTTCCTTAAATGAACTTCAAGAAAAGAAAGCAATAAGAAGAAAGGGGAAGCTGCACCTGAAAGAAAAAAAAAAAAAACTCAGTTGGGCATTAGGTTGGTGCCTGGCATCTGGTAAGTGCTGCATTTGTTTTTTGGTCCTGGGAAATGAATTCAGGACCTTGCAATTGCCAGGCAGGCACTGTGCCACCAAGCTATATCCCCAGCCCCCTAGTTGGGAATGATGGCTTACATCTGTAATCCCAGCACTCCAGGAGGCTGAGGCAGAAGGATCAAAAGTTTCTCCTAGGGAACTTAGTAACCCTGTCTCAAAACAAAAAATAGAAAGGATTGGGGATACAGCTCAGTGCAGATGCCCTGGGTTCAACCCCTAGCACCACCAAAATCAATAAACCTTAAGACTACAGTAAGATTATATTGATGGCTTGACAAGTGTATAAAGCATGTCAAAATTAATCAAATTTTACAGTGTATGTAGCTTAGTGACCTTAATTTTAACAAAAGAAAATGGTGATAAAAGAGACTTAGAAGTCCTTTATAGTTCTTTAATTGTGGATCTCTTCTGGGTCTTATTTGAACCACCCAACTGTTAAACAAAAATAAGCTAGGAGATAATTTAGGAAATTTGAAATGACCAGATATTTGACAATATTAAAGAATTATTGAGAAATTATTTCAACTATGGTTATGGCATTATGGTTACATTTTTATAAGAGGCCTTATCATTTAAAAATACAGGGCCAGGGATACAGCTCAGTGGTATAAGCGCCTGCCTGGCAAGCACAAGGTCCCAAGTTTGAGTTCTAATACCAAAAATAAAAATAAAAACACAACCCTAGAAATATTTACAGATAAAACCATACATCTACCTTACATAGTTTTCTGGGATTTTCTTCCAAATAATCCAGGGGCTGACACTGGATACATATAAAACCTGCTTGGCCATTACATTCCTTCCATTAAAGCCAGTATGTGGAGCTCATCGCGCTACTTTTCCTACTTTAATATGTTTAAAATCAAACATGATAATCTGAAATTTTAGTAGAAAAGTAAAATTAAAATAAAGGGAGACTCCCCGGTATCACCTTAGAAATAAGAAACAACATCAAACAGCCTCGAGGCTCCGAGTAGTTTCAAAGTTACACATAAAGTGCAGTTCACACTGAGCACAAAACAAAGAAGACCCAGGAGACAGGACAGGGAGGCCCCGCTAGGGGTGGCAGCCACACCCCAGTTCAGATGCTGAGAGATGGCCCCATACCAGCTGCCTGGATGAAAACCCACACCAGGGAGGGCCACACTGGAGGCCTTCATCTGGCCTCCGCAAGACCAAGAACTTCCCAGATGCTCTGAGAACTTTGCCCCAGTTGCAGTTATATCCTGTTTACAAAGGGCCATACATCTTCTACACCTTCCCAGCATGAACAAAGCTTGTCCAACCCCAGAGGCATCGTAGCCCGCGGCCAAGCACACTGCACGTCCTGCGGTAGATGCCCAGTCCGTGTACGGTGAGTAAATAGGGACTGTCCAATTTCAGGGCCATCCCTTGCACCCCTCTCACCCCCTCTCACCCTGACAACCAGTTTTCCAGCCAGGTGAAAAGAAGCTCAGCTCCTCCCTTTCCAAGGGGGAGACCCCTGCTGGCCAGAGCATCTCACTGCAAGTGTAGCCAATCCCTTTCCCTCACATCTGCTGGCACAGCAGTGAAGAAGCCACCAGCAGCCAGCTGAGGAGCAGCTGTGGAGGCCCTCAGGGAGCCCAGGGGCGCTCCGGTGAGGGAGCTGCAGACATTCCTGGAAGTGTACAGACACCACGCAGACTGAGTTGGGGACCTGCTCATTTCAAAGCTTAACAATAAACGTATTCTAGCCCCTTTATAGGGAACTGTTTAAATAACAGGAGTTAAATGAAGTAAACGAAAATAAAAAGCAAGAATCTGCATTAGTGGCGCCTACTCCAGCGTACTCTCCTAACTCCATCCGGGCTGGGCTGAACACTCCAGGGCCACCTGTGATGACTTCTGTCCTATACTCATCCTTCCAGCCACAGGCCTGATTCTAGAAATCTTTGACGGCCTCCCATGTTCGCCAGGCATGCATGTAACCCTGGAAACCCAGGGCAGAGTCTGGAACATGGCAGATGCTACATTTCTTGACTGACTCTGTACTGAACAAATCCTGAGACATGGAACATGGACCTTGGCAACCCTTAGCTGGGCTGCAGCTTAAAAGTCAGTTTCCGGAAACATATGCTGCTAGGTTCCCAGGCCAGCCCCCAAGCCTGCTTAATCTATAATCAAAGGATGTCAATAAAAGGATCAAACTTCATCTCTTTTTGTAATTTTATTTTTCTGTGTGTAAGTGGACCCACCCCCATATACCTGGGAAACCTGAAGGCCTTTCCCTTAGCAGCCCACAGGCAAGAGCCTCAGGGATGCAAGCCTGCCCAAACCACGGTGAGAAAGCTGCAGGTGCATAATTAACCAGATGGTTATTAGAACAATGGGAGGAGACAGAGGCCCCTGCGACTGGAACCAGAAAAGCACAGGAGTAGGGGTTTCACTGTGCAGTCAGAGAGAGCAGGGGATGGAAGCAAGGCGATACTGTTCTCAAGCAAGAAGTCCCAGGAGGAAGCCAACAGAGGAGCAGCTGGAGCAGGGTTGAGAAACATCAGCCTGCACCCTCAGCTGCTCCATACATGCAACTGCAGATGAGCAGAAAACGGAGCAGGCAGCCCACTACTGCAAGGCCAGAGAGAAGAGTGAGGCAACTGATCCTTTAGACGTACACTGTTCTAGGACTCAGCATGGACCCTGACTCCCAGGGAAGAGTCTAAAATGGGCATGCTTGTCTTATGGACAACCTCCAAGGAAAGAAATTCCATTCTCACCTGCCGAGGCCATGCAGATCCTTCAGAAGTGAGAGGGGATGAGTGCCCTTCTGCAGATGATCAAAATATTCTACTTCCTCATTCAACCAGCAAACATGGCTGGAACACAACCGAGCCCTGGACAGGGAAGCACCAGATCCCCATCACACAGATGGCAGGGTACAGCAGCAGGCGGTGGTCCTCTGATCACCTTCCCCATTACAGGACTGCTTTGCATCTGGTAATCTTTCTCTGTGTCCCTACCACAGTCATTAGTATGTGTGTGCCCAAGATGTAACTGTTTCTCACACTAGAATTTAAGTTCAAGGAAGGCAAAGAAGATGAAATATGTTCCTATTTTCCTGCTCAACTCCCAGTAGCAAATATAGTGCCTTGCGTATAGCTGCATCTAACACACACTGTAAAATGAATACATGACAATCGATGTCACGCAAGACTTTTACTTTCATCTTAGGACACAGGCATATTTTCTAATTGTTCTGTTTATTTTTTGAGACAAGGTCTTACTATTTAGTAGTTTAGGCTGGCCTTGAATTTACTATGTAGCCCAGGCTGGCCTTGAACTCTTAGAAACCCTTCTGCCTCAGCTTCTCAAGTGCTGGGATTATAGGCGTGTCCATCACACCTGGTTGTCTTCTCTATTTTTTGAATGAACTCTTTGAACCTTTCAAAAATCCAAAGTCAAAAGTTCTAGTGAAAGCATATGAATCACAAAACTAAACATAAAAACCAGAAGTGACTTCAAGAAACCAAGCTTCTGAGGGCAGAAGTGAGGGGAAAGTTGGTTCCGGTTTTCTAGAAACAGCCAAGAACCTGAGGCCGACTGGAGTGCAGCTGAATTTTCCTGACTCAAAACCCCAGACGGATGACATATCTGAGCAGAGTCATGCCACGGTAGAAGCAGCCCATACTATGAAATGAAAAGGAACAACACAAAGAGGACAGACATCTCAAGCAGAGGTCATAATGAAAAACACCCGGCACACTGTGTCCTGAAATGCCACCTACAGACGCCTACAGTGTCACTGACCTGAGGACTGGAAAGACCCACAGCACGGTCCTGCCGTCCCTCCATGCAGCAGAGGCCCCACTGACAACTAGTTTCTCCCACCTGCTTCTCCCACTCCTGCTGTCTCACTGCCCCAGAGGTTTTTAGGTTGCAGCGCAAGTTAGAGAAGTTCTTGCCCTTTAGGAAACACCCTTCAAAGCTATGCACAAATTCAAAGTTCCCTTCTTCTGCGGGAGTGGATGCCCAGTACACGTGTGAGGTTCTGGAATAGCCCTCCTGGTCAAGAGAGAAATAAGAGACAGAGATGAGCACGGGAGATGGCAGTACCATCTGGGGCACGCCACACAGAGGACAGATGAAGGCTGGGAGTTCAGGGTTGGAGGAAGCAGGTCAGGCAGTCTCTCAGGGCTCATTCATACACGGGTATGGGGTGGGGTATCAAACCAAGCAGGCCTGCAACTGACTTCCTCTAAATGTCTTCTCAGTCTCCCACATTTCTGGTGTTAGCCACACGGAACAAACACCCTCAGGATCATGGTACTCACAATGCCGTGGATTTGGGCCACCTTGCTGCACAAGTCTGGACGCCACTTCTGCAAGGCCAGATAGAAAGGATTTTTCAGGAGATCTTCATCATACAGAGCCATATGGACTTCGAAGGGATCAAAGGGAGTTTCCTGGGACAAGGGAGGAAAAAGTGATGAATGGCCACCTTCAGATTTATGTAACGCGTAAAAAATCTCCTGGTCATTTCTAAAAAGCAACCTTGAGCCAGGCGTGGTGGCACACGCCTTTAATCAGGCCGGCTTGGGCTACAGCGTGAGTGCAAGGTTGGCCTGAGCGACATAGTGCGACCCTGTCTCAAAAAACCAGGGCCAGGAGTTTGGCTCAGTGGCTTAAGGCCTGTCTGGCAGCACGAGGTTGTGAGTTTGATCCCCAGTGCCACAAAAAAATAAAAAATTAAAAAATAAAAAACAACCTTGACATGTACTGTTCTGCGTCATACAGTTGACACTTCATCAGATAATATCACATGTAATCTATAAATTCCCAGATGGCCTATTTATTGTTTAAATGTATAAACTGTGGCTACATTTGTAATCCCAGCACCCTGGGTACCTGGGGCAGAAGGATCACAAGTTCCAGCCTAGCTGGGCAACTCAGTGACCTAAGGAGACCCTCTCTTATGGTTTATAGGTAGACATCCCCCTAAAGCCTCATAAACTCATAGGCGGGTCCTTTGGAAACCTGGCTGGATTACAGGGGCTATCGCCAAATTGCTGTCAGGGGGTGGGGCCTGGTCAGAAGAGGCAGGTGGCTATAGGCATGACAGGAAAGGTTATAGCTCTCTCCCCAGTCCCTTCCTTGACTTCCTCTGCTTCCTAGATGCCAAGAGGTGAGCAGCTCTCCTCCACCCGGATCCTTCCTGCCTTGGAGCCAGCCAGCCATGGACTAAAACTGTGAACCAAAATAAATCTCTCCTCCTTTGTGTTGTGGGTGCCAGGTATTGTGTCCCAGTGACAAGGAAAAGTAACTAACTAGGTTCAATCCCCCCAAAAATGTATAAATTGTGTCCCAACAGTCTTGCTAAATTCCAACTTGTGACAGAGTATAAATGGCTACTTTTTGCACATCCTTCATGACCATAATTATAACTTTATAAAGATACATATGTACGCCCTTTTTTTTTTTTTTTTTTTTTTGTACCAGAAATCAAACTCAAGACCTTGTGGTGCCAGGCAGGCACTGTGCCACTGAGCTACATCCCCAGCTCCCATTTTTTTTTTCCTTTTTTAGATGAGCCTTTGCTATTTTGTCCAGGCTGGTCTGCAACTCCTGGACTCAAGAGAACCTCTGGCCTAAGTACAGTATACCAGAGTACACAGGTACCCTCCATCCCATTCTCTCCTCCCCTTTCAGAGGCAACCATTACCATAAAATTGAGGTGTGTCTTCCTTCCCCGTGTTTCTATGCCTCTAATACTTACATATCCAAAAACAGTAAAAACTATTCTTCATGGATTTCAACATTTATGTAAGTAGTTTACACTGTTACTATCCCGGAACATACCCTTTCCAATCCACATTAAGTTTTTTTCAAGTTCTACTCATGCTGAGCTATAAAGCTCACATTCAGTCACTGACTTCTGCTATACATTCTTGTAAGTGAATCTGTTGCAATTTGTCCCATATCCTGTATTTAAGTTACTTCTACCTTTTCTGTATTACACACAGTGGTGCAATGAATACCTTCGTGGCCTTGTATGTATTCCCTGAACACATACAACAGACACCATGGCAGGATTCACCTGTGACTGCAGCCATGGAAATGTAAAAGCATTCCTCTTCTTCAGGTTAAGGTCACATCATAACCAACAACACATTATCAAATCTCGGTTTGTTTTCTCCTGCTGGGGAGGGAACCCAGGGCCTCACACCTGCTACGCAAATGACCTACCACTGAGCTGTAGCTTCACCCTCAGCCCTTTATCAGACTGTTTCATTTGTCAGTCAGTGCTATGATCTGAATGTTCGTGCTTCCCCAAGTTTCACATGTTAAAATTCAAACAAATCCTATCTTTCTAAAGGTGATGATATTGGAAGGTGAAACCTACAGGTGGTAATTGAGTTTCTATAGCAGAGTCCTCATGAATGGGGTAGTGCCCTTATAAAGAAGGCCTACGAGAGCTCCTTGGCTCTTTCTGCCAGAGGAATTACAGGAAGAAGGGGACATAAAAAGAATTAAGATGTGTTATGTACATGTATCAACTTCCCATGATGAATATAATCATTATATCCTGCAAACATGTAGTCATAAAAATAATTTTTTTTAAATGTTTACATTTCAAAATTTCAAAAAAGGAGTTAGAGAGAAAAGACAGCCATCTATGAACTAAGAAGCAACCCTCGGGAGACACGGAATCAGCTATACTTTGACCTTGTTCTTCCCAATCTCCAGAATTATGAGAAATAAATTCATGAACAACAAAATGGAATTTTGTCACAGCAGTCTGTGACTGTAAAGTAATACTATTCTTCTCTAAAATAATCAGAAAAAAGAAAATTAAATAAAGTTAAACATTATTTCTTTATGTTGCATAATTGCTTTATGTCTTTTGCCCACTTTTTCCTTGAGTTGTTGGCCTTTTTCTTGTGATTTATAGTTTTCTAGGGTTGTTGTTGTTGTTGTGTTTGTTTGTTTTTTGTGGTGTTAGGGCTCCAACTATAAAAGAAGCTACATCCCTAGCCTTTTTTGTTGTTGCTTTTAAACAGAGTCTGCTACGCAACTCAGACTGGCCTCAAACTCATAGTGATCCTCCTGCCTCAGCCTTCCAAGTAGTGGGGTTACAGGCATGCACCACCATGCCAAGTTCCTATATACCCTTTTTTTTTAATCTTGAGACTGAATCCTGAACAGGAATTGAACTTGTGATCCTCTGGTCAGCTTCTTTCAGTGCTGCTATTATAAGCATGCACCATATAGTCTTTATATATCTGGATACTAAAATATGCTACAGATATCTTCTCCTGGTCTATGACCTGTCTTTCCATTTCTACAAATAAGTGTTCTCAGAAATATAATTTTTTAAAAAAATTTAATGCAGCTGTATTTTTCAGTCTTTGCCTTTATGACCAGGGTTCTGGGGATCTTAGGAAATGTGTGCTTGCCCTCTGACATGCTTCCTTGCAGAGTGACTCCACTATTTTCCCTGCCTTTTGAGTCTGAGCCAGCACTGTGACCTCCTTTAGCCCACAGACAGAAAATGACACTCTGTGATCGTTCTGAGTGTCAGCCTTATAGATCTATTCTCATTATCTTCACTCCCCAAGAGCAGCATGCTGGGAACAAAGTCATGTGATGAAAGACCTGGGGGGAAGAGAGGAGCACAGTGAACCCCGAATGCACCCACACGAGTGAGTCCAGATGACACCAGCAGAGGAGCCACCCAGCCAACCCACCCAATAGCGGGAAACAATAACAGTGGCAGGTTTAAGGTACTATTCTGAGTTGGTTTGTTATGCAGCAAAGGCTACCTGAAACCGTGCCCAACTTCAAAGCCATAAATATATTTTATAAAAATAAAGCTCTAAAAAAATAAATGAATAAAAAATAAAGCTCTAGCCAGGCATGGTGGTGCATGCCTGGAATCCCAGCACTCAGGAGGCTGAGGCAAGAGGACTGTTGCCAATTCAAGACTAGCCTGCGTACAAAGTGAGCTAAAGGCCAGCCTGAATGGCATAGTGAGATCTTGTCTCAAAAATAAAAAAAAAAATAATAATAAAATAAAGCTCTAGACTGGGAATGTAGCTCAGAGGCACAGCGCCTGCCTGGCAAGTGTGAAGTCCTGAATTCAATTCCTGGTACCGAAATAAATAAGTAAACAAATAAAGCTCTATAATGCACAGGGTTCTTAAAAAGTTTTTTGTGGTTCAGCCTTCAATTCATCTGGATTTTAATTCTGCATATGCTTTAACTGGGCATTTAATTTTATGTTTCCATATGGTAAACCAATTGCCCACCATAGTCGTTTCAATGTTCCAGCCCTTCTGATAATGCTATCTTAGTCACATCCCCAGTCTCTATACATGTGGCCTGTTTCTGGGCTTGCATCTATTTCAATGGTCTAGATCAGCACTGTCCAACAGAAGCATGTGACAAATATAATTATATCTACATCACATATAATTACATACATCTGGGTATTGTATCTATTTTGTTTTGTTTTATCTTTGTGGTTTTTTTGGAAACAGGATCTCACTATGTTGCTAGGCTGGTCTGAAATTCCTAACGTCAAATGATTCACCTATCTCAGCCTCCCAAGTAGCTGGGATTACAGACAGACACATACCACTGCACCTGGCACATACGTAATCTCAAATTTCCCAACAGTCACATTAAAAAAGAAACAAGTGAGATTAAATTTAATAATATATTTTATGTATCTTAATCTATCCAAAAATAATAATATATTTTATGTATCTTAATCTATCCAAAATATATTTTCAACATGTAACCATTATTTTTCCAAGACGGATGACATATTTTACACTCTGCTTTATTACTACTAAAAACCTGGTATATGCAGTATTTTGCTTTTATAGCACTTCTCAATTTACACTAGTCATATTTCAAGTACTTAGTAGCCTCCCATGACTAGCGGCTACTGGACTAGACAAAGCAGGGTCAGCCCACATTTTATAGAATTACACCTTTGCAAAGCCATAGAGACTACTAACACCTGCCTGGAGGATTCTCACAGGGACATTCACATGCCACCATCACTATATTTGACATACTGCAAATCAATGTACCCCTGGTTACTGTTGGCTCACCTGGTGTCCTTGTGAGAATTAGAAAAAGGCACCTCATCTTCCCCATGAATGCAGTCCTGCGCCAGGGCACATGGTGTGGTAAGGAGCTCTTAGGCTGTGCATCGGCCCCCAAGAAATGAATAACCTGCACAATTATATGTAAGGGTTCTGTTGTTAGTGTTTGACATTTTCCCTTAAACTTCCACTCTCCTTTTATAAAAATAAACCTTAGGACTTTAAATAGAAAAACTGCATCTTTCCCATAAAGAGAAGATCATCTTAAAATTACAAAAGCACTTGATGTTACACAATTGCCTGTCAAAGGTTGTGAGCTTCAGCTTGAGTCCTTCTCTCCTTTAAACACAGAAAATTAGCAACTATTAAACAGCACTGGGCCAGGGATGTAGCTCAACAGCACAGCGCCTGCCTGGCAAGCACAAGGCCCTGAGTTCGATTCCTGATACCAAAATAAATAAATTAATTTAATTAAATTAAATAATAAACAGCATCATGCAAATCTACCCTTGATACAATCAGTTGAATGAATAACTGAATTACTTTCTCACTATGTAACAATATTCTCAGAATGCCTCCTTTGGTAAACACTAAGAAGTATGCATAAATGCATAATGAATTCTATCTTTTATGGCTAATGATAAAAACACCCAGTACTGAGAAACATCCTTGTTTCATGCACTGTGGTAACATCTCTATATCCTCATCCCATTTTAATGCTCATAATAATGCCAAATATGTATCATTGGCCCCAAATCACAGATGAAGAAACTGAGGTTCAGCTGGCTGACTCAAGGATACAGGATGCCAAAATATATTCTAAAACTCACCCCTTTAACCACTACACTCATCATGCAAAATAAACATGCCTGGAAAATTGTTATTTCATGAGCCACAGGTGGATGGGATCAATACTTTATGGTCCTGAATGGAAAAGTTCACATGATGCACAGTCCCCACAGCAAATTCCCTTTGTCTAGCTAGAGCAGTCTGGACTGCAGACCTCTGGGGTCTGCCTGAAGGAGGCCACTGAGCTCCGTGCAAATCCTCTTAGGAAGAAAGAGTCTAGCATAAAAATGGCTGCAAATAATCCCTGCCTAGGCCCAGGGAGCACTAGCTCTGCAACAATTCAGGTATTTGAATTGCAAGATTTCACCTATGACTAGAGCCCACATAATCCTTTTGAGTCCCCAAAAGAGCTACAAGATAATGCATTTTTGCCAGGATAGACTCACAAGAAAACGTTCTTCTTAGTGCCGTGTGGCACAGTGCAACACTCAAGATGTTTTGGACTAAAACCACATGAGAAACAAGATGCGCAATATGGTTAGATTAAAGCTGGGAAAGAACACTCCTGCTCTTCAGACATGACGCTGGCAGAGCTCCAAACCTTCGCTCCCAAGACAGAGGTAACAAGGGCAGGTTTCCCAGATGGGAGGTAAGCACCCGAGAGAGAGAGAAGGAAACAGCAGAGAAGGAGGAGGGACTGTATGATGGAGGCATGCCAGGCAGGGACAAGAGCAGGACCAAAAGTTCAGGATGCAGGCTCCCAGTAGGTTCAGAAGACCCAAGTGGATTTTTTTTTTTTTTAAACTAGAATCCAAGCAAAGCCAGGCATGGTGGCATACACCTATACTATCAGCACTCTTAGAGGCTGAGTCAGGAAGGTCACAAGTTGAAGGCCAGCCTAGACAAGATCCTGTGTCAAATTTTAATAAAAATTGCTAGATATAGCTCAGTGCAAAGGCCCTGGGTTCAATTCCCAGTAGTACACACAAACAAACACACACAGACATCTGAGCAGAGGATTAGAGGTATAGCTCAGAGATAGAATGTATGCTTTGCATACAACAGGCCCTGGGTTCATTCCCCAACAATACACACACACACACACACACACACACACATACACACACACATACACGAATCCAAATTCAGCCAAGTCAGAGAGGGATAGCAGCAAGGGAAGGAAAGGCCTGAATACCACAATGAAACATTCAAGTCACACGCACAAAATGTGTAAACACACAACATTCGTAGCAAGTACTGCTGCTGCTGAGACTCAGATGACCTGCTTTCTCTTGGATGTCCCCTTGGTTGTCAATGACTAAACCCAGGAGTAGGAATTCAAAGAGCACTGCCCAGCACTATGCTCAACTCTTCTGTCCTAGAATGAACAATATGTAATAATATCATACAATCTGGTGCTTAATGCCACAGGTTAATTCATACATATGGATAAATGCTTAAAAATAATTTAATACCCTGACAAGTTTACTTAGATAAATTAGTTTTATATTTTAAAACAAAGAAGCTGGCTGTGGTGGTACACACCTATAATCCCAACACTCAGGAGGCTGAAGCAGGAGGAGCTTGAGTTTAAAACCAACCTAGGCTACCTGGTGAGTTCAAGGCTGGCTCGGACCACATAGTAAGACCCCACCTGCCAAGGACCACAAATTCACATTGGTTAATTCTGCATACTTCTCTAAGGAATAATGGAGGCTTTGGATTATCAGTATCACCCTTTTGAGATTTCCTATTATCTCTTTAGGGGTGGGCCACCCTCTCCCACCTACTAAGACTAAAACCACTAGGATTAAAGACACTCCAGGGCAAGATCCTTCTTAGCACAAGAACACTTCCGCCTTCTGTGTCATCCAATAATCCCTTCCTCAAATTCCCTCCTCAGTCAATAAATGCAAGTTCTGGCTATCTCATGGCCTTTTGTTCCTCAGGAATGGGAACAACTGGTCATCCTGGATCCCTACTGTACTGCCATTTTGCCTCTTGCTTTTTCTTTCTTTCTGCAGCATGCTGTAACACCTGGCAAGAAACTGGAAGCTCACAGCAGGGGTCCCTGATACCCACCTTAAAAACCAACTTTTCCTGTAATCTCAGCACTCAGGAGGCTGAGGCAGGAGGATGGTTGTGAGCTCGAGACCAGCCTGGGTCACAAAGTGAGCTCAAAGGCCAGCCTGAACTGCATAGCCAGACCCTGTCTCAAAAAGACCAAAAACAAAAACACCTGACTTTTCCTTATAAAACTAGAAAGTGAATTATAAGACGCCTCTAGGGACTTGGGGCTCACTTGCAGAATGCTTGCCTAGCATGCAAGAGCCCCTGAGTTTGATTTTCAGTACCACCAGCAATCAATCACCTACAAGGGGGAAAAAAAATCCCTGCTGAGCTCAAACAGTGAGATTACTTACAAAAAGTCCAGTGAGTTAACGAAAGATTCCAAACACCCCTGCACATGAGTTATCGGAGATGACTCTACGAACAAGGGACCCACGTGATGCCTCCAATTAGGACAGCATTTCAGGAGGCAGTGTGCTCACTCATGGTTTGTGGTCTTCAACCATCCTGCCACCCCGGATAACTCTGGGTAGTCAGGAGCCATCTGGTGACAGCATGCAGCCAGCTCAGCAGAAAGTAGCACAAGGAAGTCTGTGGCTCCCAGAGATGTACTCCTTGCCAAACTGTCTCCGTTGTGGTTGCTTCGATCCTTCCAGAGCCTTAACCAAAGACCCTAACCAGACATACTTTTCAACTGATAAGCAGTATTTTTCGGTTGGATTGTGATTCAAAAAGAAAAGGGAAAATGTTCTGTTCATCTAACTTTAATGCCAGTGGAAGCAACGTGGTGACATAATGTAAGCTGTCACAGTCATTTGTGTCCTTTGGGCCTGTAACATTTGGTTTGTCCATATTTATTTTAAAGCCTCTCAGTAAAGCATCGGCTCTCTATCTGGCTCACTGTAGGCATGCACTGTCATCCACATGCATAAAATAATAGTGGGGTTTTAAGAGGAAGCTCAACCTCCCAGGGAGAGATTATCTCTCACAGGACCTGGAAATCCATGTCTGGGTAGGTGAAGCATCAGGCACAAAGGCAAATAGCGCAAAATAAAAAGGGCACTTACAGCTGGCCAAACACAATGACAGCTGGAATGTGCAAGGTTAGAAAGGGAGAAAAGGTCCCAGGCCTGGAAGCAGGGTAGAACCAGAAAGGGCAGTTTGGAGGAGCAAAGGTATCCTAACCCTACCTTGCTCCTTGGAGTTGTGGGTGGAACCACCACGTACTCATCTCTCTGCTAGTATCTTAGGCAGAAGAGCAGAAACTCCAAGAGCCACTTTTTAATATCCCAGATGTGTACTCAGCAGGACAAGTCAAGTTCAGATTCTTCTGAACTGAATCCTTTACAGGTCTGATGTCTAACATTATGTAGTCACATTCCTTGGTGTCTCTATGAGAGGACAGTGATTATGGATACCAGCCTAACGCTGGCAACTGATAAACAGGGAGAGCCTCAGTAGAGCAAAAACCACAGAAACACTGAACAGCACACAGACGCATCAGTAACACAGACCTAGCAGCTGCCTGGATGAGGACAACACAATCCGACCCGCACACGAAAGCAGCCCAGACCTTATCTCAGACAGTGCTGCCTGCCCTGCCAGTGATACTTCCTGGCAGAATGCTTTCAGGTGACGAGTCAAGGCTGAGAGAGCACACCCCAGGTATAAGTTAAGAATATAAAGCTGCTCAATTTCAAGGCCCTAACTGCTTTCTTGTCACTAAGGCTGGTGAAGTGAAAAATCTGCTCCTGTCACACCCTGTAACTCCTCCAAGGCCTAAGTACTCTGCCTCTGGGATCTTACTCCCACCTGTCCTTCCAAATCAAAGTGATCCTTCCAACAAAGGGTCTCCTCCTCGGCTCCTTATCAACTGAACTCTCAACTTCTGGTTGGTGTTGAGGGTCTCTCGCCTGTGGCCTCTGTCCACTTCTGTAGTCTCATCACCCCCAGCTGGTTCCAAAAGGCTGAGTTCTGCTTCCTTTCATCCATTTTGTCCTGAAAAAACCACTACTTCCCATGAAATGGTCTGTAGGTGGCTAAGACCCTTGTCTTCAGAGAATGGTCAAGGCCCAGACAGCCCAAGCTCCGCCTACAAGCGGTCAGTTAAACTGGTTAAAGGTCAGACCCCTAAATGACAGTGAGTCCCGGAATTCAGTGCTGCAGACCTTCTTGGCTGCTTCAGTGCCAGATCCCTCATGGAGGAGCTCAAAATGCTCAAACACTCTAGGGCCAGTAGGCTCCACTGCTTAGTGATAATAGGACTTTCTCTCCGTGAAACCCATAAACTTAGTAAACTGCAGCTCACGTGTACCCTAATCCCTCTAGTCTTGCCACACCTCATTCCCTGAATGTCCTAAATCATTAGTGAAGATGCCCCCCTTGCTCCCACCGCCTAGCACAGTCCAAGGGTACCTCAGTTCCCTGCCCCGCAAGAGGCGGCCAGAGGGGTACGGCCTGGTTCGTGCACAGTCCCTTTTTAACGAAGAAACCTAACAGAGTCCCGAACATCCCTCGGTGCTCAAGAGTTTTCAAGAAGTAGTCCTTACATCGGAGACAAGGAGACCCCGCCCGACAGAAGCAGGCAAGGGGGTAGGCAGGGATACCCCGTCTGCCCGTATCCTCCCGGGGGACCTCCGATCTGCACGCACAGCCAGGCTCCCACCCACCCCCGCCACGGCAGGCGCCGAGAAACCGCGCTAGGAACTCCGCGCCGGAGGAACAGCCTCCTACACACACACACACACACACACACATTGCCCTCAAGTCCGCGCTCCCGGACCCTGGGACCCACGGGCCTGTCATGGAGTCTCCAGGGTCAAAGGGAGCATTCTTTGCGCGGCTCCCCGCTTCCCTCTGGACCCGAGGGGTCAGGGGTCAGAGCGCGCTCGGGCCGCGGATGAAACCACCCGGCCGGCCAGGGGCCGGGGCCCAGCAGCCCAGCCCCGGGCGCTGGTTCCGAAAGGAGCTCCTCCCCCGCCCGCTCCGGGGCTCCGTCTGGCCTCCGGGCCCAGACGTCCAGACAGAAGGGAGGCGCGGGAGGAGACAGGTCGCAGCACTTACTTAACAGCTACATACTTCCACTCCCCATCTCTAGTCTGCGGCAGCACCTCAACGGCCCTCAACCGGGACCTGGGTGCCCACCACTCCAGCACAGCAGCTCAGCATTGCGGCCCACCCCTTTACCGTTGGGCGGAGCCGAGCTCGGGTGAGTCCAATGAGCGACCGTCCTTATCCAGAGTGACGTACACGCAGAGAAATCACTGAGTCGGCCCAACCGAGGGTGGGGCTCAGGCGACTCACTTCGCTTCCTACTCAAACTAGACCCGCCCAAAACTACTGACTGCGCGTGCCCAGAATGGGAGGGGGCGGGGCTGAGGGCCGATCGGACACTAGGGCTGGGTTCGGAGCTCCCAGGCTGAAAGGGGGCTGGACGGCGAAGGGGAAGGAGGACCCCAACCGGAAACTGTTGGCTCAGTGGATCCCTCTTCCCCGCACGCTTTACAGGACCAAAGTGCTCGGCCTTATGAGACGCGCCACTCTGTTGCTGCCATTGTTCCTGGGTTCTAGTCCTCTGTCACTTCCGTGTACTCTACGCGAGCTAAACCCTCTTGTGATACCAGGGTCTCAATTTCCTTACCCGCGAAATAGGGAAAGGTTGCCGGGTGTGTGGCGCACACCTGTGATCACAGCACTAAGGGAGGCTGAGGCAGGAGGATCACAAATTCCGGTCCTGCCTGGGTAATTCAGCTACACCCTGCCTCAAAATAAAGAGGGCAGGGAATATGAAGCCCCGATATCCGCCCCCTGCCCCCCAAAAAGGAAAAGTTGCATCCGCTGAGTGCTAACGTTCCAGAACTGTATGGGGTGCAGGGGAGGGAGTCACACGTGACCTCCCAAGCAGGGCCACGCCCACCCCAGGTCCCGGGGGGTGTAAGCACCTAGCCGGACTGGCAGGGGTGGGCGTGTCCTTAGAAACCGGCCCCGGCAGCCCTTGGCAGCGGCTAAGGCAGAGAGCGCGGCAGCTGGCGCTGGGGTTAGCACTGGAGAGGATGGGGTCCGCAGCCTGGGCTTGGCAGGGAGCCACAGTGGAGGCCAGGGTCGCGCGGAGGAGTGGCGCGTGACCGACGAGCGTCTGGAAGAATGGGCGAGCAGGTGGGCGGCAGCTAAGGCGACTCCCTCCCCGAGCCGGTCTTCCGTGGCGCGCGTCGCGGGTCCCTGGCTGGCTCGGTCGACGGCAGCTGTAACACCGAGTGAATTGCCAGCCATGCGGAGCGTTGGGGACGCGCAGACCAAGGCTGGCCTCGGCACCGGCCGCGTCCTGCCGCGCTGAGGGCGGAGAGGGGCGCGGGAGCGCACCGCCATGGCCAGGGAGGAAAGCAAGGCGCTGCTGGACGCGTTCAACAAGACGACCGCGTGCTACCACCACTTGGTGCTGACGGTGGGCGGTTCGGCGGACTCGCAAAACCTTCGGGAGGAGTTGCAGAAGACGCGCCAAAAGGCGCTGGAGCTGGCTGTGGCCACTGGCTCCCGGCTGACGGTCGCGCTGCGCGACAAGGCTCTGGCCACCGAGGAGCGCACAGAGTTCGAGCGCCTTTGGGTGGCCTTTTCCGGTTGCTTGGACCTGCTGGAAGCCGACATGCAGCGCGCGTTGGCGCTGGGCGGCGCGTTCCAGTTGCACGCGCCCCGGCGGCCGCTGGTGCGCACGGGTGTGGCTGGCAGCTGCTCTGGTATAGCGGCTCGCGCCCTGAGCGCCCGCAGCCTGAGGCACGAGGCAGAGGGCGACTTCGATGTAGCAGATCTGCAGCAGCTGGAGCGAGAAGTCCTTCAGGTGGGCAAGATGATCAACGACATGGAAATGAAAGTTAACGTGCCCCGCTGGACAGTGCAGGCCCGGCAGACTGCTGGCGCCGAACTCCTGTCCAGTGCCAGCGCCGGCGCCTCCTCAGCCGTGTCGGTACCAGAACGCTCGGGGCCCTGCGACCTCAGGAAGGCCCTGGCTGCCACGGTTTTCAGCGCGGTGCTGCTGGCGGCTGTGGCTTTAGCCTTGTGCGTGGCAAAGCTGAGCTGACCCACACCTGCTGTTCACCCGTCACCGCCTCTCCCTCCGCGGAAAAGAGACTCGGGATGGGCTTGAGCTCTGGGCTGTTAGGGGAGCGGCACTGAAACACTGTGTGTCGTGGGTACCCGCTCATTTTGTGCACACTCCTGCATGGGTAACACATCGCTTTTCTCTTGTTGGCCTGGGAGGAGTTAACTTTGCCCAGGCCGTCAGGGCATTACGGCTACTACAGTCTGCAGGAGCTTTATTCTCTATTAATAGAAAATGCCCCACAGTGACCCCAGATTTCGTCGTGTTACTAGGGCACCGTTACACGAAGTCCAAATTTGTTGCCCCCAACCCTGCCAATGTCCCCCACTGTCTACATGTGAGAGTTTGGAAAAGTGGGTGAGGTAGGAAGAAACCTGGAGGGCACTGGTGGTTTTGCTCTGTGTGAGTAGTTGTTCTGTTTCTTGGACAAGAAACAAATTGCAATAAGACATAAGCAGTTTTTATTACCTTAATCCTGTGGGGCCTATGCTTAGAACAGTGTGCAGATAGAAGTTCATATAAAGTGCTTTCTGTGTGGTGTGCTATTGTACTTCTTGGCAGAGTTTATCCATTAGTCAGCAAAAGCAGCTACAGAGCCTTTTGGGGTTGGAATCTCCCACCGCTGTGTAGGGTCTGACCCTGTTTAGGAAACCAAAGATGGTTGAATGCTGTGGCAGGATTGTATTGGCTTCACACCCTTGGCCTGCAGAAAAGGGCCCTCCTTAGAAAGCCCAGGATGGAGGAAAGAGGTCAGGACGCTTTGGAGAGAGCCACATGCTATAGGAGCCGACACTTTCTCCTTCGCAGGGGCTTATTTTCATTCCACAACTAGACCAGAGTGTTTGATCCTCCTTTGAGGGAGGGCTGGGGAATCCTCTTTGGAGTACTTAATCCTATCTATCCCCAGAATTTGCTTACTGGCCAATAGGAGAGATGGCTTTGGAGGGAGCTGCATAGCTCCCTGACCCCTACTTTCCCAAAGAGGGTAATGTGGCATTACTGGCCTACAGAGGTTTTCGGCCAATCAGCTCTGAGACTGGGTTAGAATTTGTAACAGCTTTAACTTGGAATTTAAGAAGCTTTTTTAGAAAACGGTAATCATTTGAAGGAAAAAATAATTCACATCATGTACTGTCAAAGCCATTTTAAAAAAGAACAAATAAAAAAAAGGACATTGGGCCACAAATTCCTATGTGCCAATGAGCCAAACACAGAACTTAGGTTATTGAATATACATCTGCATCTATTTAAAAAATCTATATTCTTAAATATAGATTGAACTTTGAGGTTGTAGCATAAACCACTGGTGTGAATGACAGAAGTTAGTGGCCCTGATTAATAAATAAGGAAATGTATAAAACACTTCTGGTCCCATTTGCAATGCTGTCACCTTCTACTTGGGGTCCAGAGAGGGTTCTGCCACATTCCTGGGGGAAGTGAGGCTGAGAAAACTGATGTACAAAACTTTTTAAAGGTAATTCAGAACAAAAGAGACCTTGATTTGGCTGAAAATTTATGAGGGGCCTTTTTTTCTTTTTTACCCCAGAAGTGGGGAAGGGAACCAGGTGGAGGGAACTGCCCGTTTTTCACCTTGGAAAGCCAAGGGCCAGGATTAAATATTGTAGGGTTGCTGTCTGGGCACCCAGTCCTATAAACCACTTTCTTTGCCCATTCCCACTCTTCTTCTGCATACAGATTCCAGTGCTTCAGACAGGGAAACATGGGATCTGTTTGCCTGTGTTGGGGATCATGCTTTTTAAAAGGGGGTGTGGGTGCGGCTCAATGATAAGATGCTTGCCTACCCTACCCAAGGCCCTAGGTTCAATCCTTCTTCATTGTAAAAAGGTGAATAAAATCTACACGATCTTAACCTGATCAAACAGAGACTGTCTCAATACCAAAGGGGTGGGGATGTAGCTCTTAGGGTTCAATTCCCTGAGCCACAAAAAAAGAAAAAAGAAAAAAATGTTGTACAACAGCTACTAATAAGGCAAGCTTCTTTTGCCTCACCCAGTCTGGGTGAGTCTACATAAGGGCCACATTGAATTTTCTTGCACTGACTGCTCAGGATGTTTTTGCAGATGACACAGAAAGACTTCAAACAACACCTCCCTCACAGGACATGGAGTCTCTGATACATTCTCCAAAGTCTTCTCTCTCTCAGGCAAGAGAAAAATGGGGCATTTTGTGACCCTGTGTTGAAAAATATCCTAAAAAACAAGCCCCAAATGTACTTCTAAGATTACTGTTTCTAAGATATCAATCTTCTGTTCTTTTCAGGGATTTGATTCATGAAAAAGAGATGTTCAGAACAGCCTATTTTAAAAAAAAACACAAAAAACTCATGGTAATCCACTGAGAGCAAACAGGACCAATACATTTTTTCTTGTTGCTCTTTCCAACCACTTGACAGTTCCAAGAGTTTTTAATTTTACATGCAGCCAGATGCATATCCGATTCTGAGGCTTCTCTGCCCACGGAAATTAGTAATAAACTGTTGCAAAAAGAAAAAGCTAATTACAGTAAACATAGTCACCTGTGGACCTGTTAACCTACACAGATCTGAGTTTGAAAATTTTAAGCTTTAGGAATATTTTACATTCTTTGGCATTATTACATCATCTAATAAAACTTCTATATGACACAAGCAAAATCGCTTTCTGCCTTGTGCCATAGGCTGCTCTCTAACTAATATCCTTACTTTCGTTTCTATGTATAATGCAAGAGATTGCTTTCTGGTAGAAACCTAATTGAATTTAGATGTTTGGTAGGGAAGTGATTGATTTTCTATAAATATTTGATATGATCTTATACTGTGATACAAGCAATAGTAAAATATTTTAAATGCATTAGTTGACATTAAAATAGAAGTTGGAATGGCAAGGCACTTATAATAATAGTTGTAGAAGAAAAATATCTGGCTATTTTTTATATGTCCTAAAACCCTATGCTTTTAAATGACACAAAGGAAAAAACATTTTTGCTAAGTAAAAAATTAGAGCATAAACTTCATGGTTTGCCTACAGTTTACAGTAAGCCACAAAAAAGATGCGCGATATTTGATGACTAAAAAGAATGTGTGATGCTGAATGACTATAAAGTAGCTCTGATTGTAGAGACTTCAGCTTGCACGAGAACCCTGGTAATGCTGCTTCTTTTCTCCAGTGTGTACCCTGATGCATTTTTAGCTCTTTGGCCCTTTCTGAGATGTGCTTCTCTGTTCTGTAATGAATGCTTTGTAAGGGCGCAAGCCCCAGAGCGTGAGCCTGTGTGTCAGCCTGAGAAAAGAAATGTCGTAGAATTCACCTCCATGTTCCTCTGAGGTTTGCCTCTTTGCTCAGGGCTCAGCCTCGTTCCTGGGACCTCAACAAGACATTGACCTCCCTGTGCCTCAAATCCTTCATTTGTGAATTGGGGTTTCACAAATGACTGATTCACTCCAACATCCCTTTAGAGTTTAAAATGTTTAACAGAATGCAGTTAAGCAAAAAGAGTTATATTGTTGACTGGTTAGTTTGGGGTTTGTTGCCTGTTGGTTTGGGTCCATACAAGAATGAAATCCTACAGCTTAGTGATTATTGTCTAAAATTCATTTTTTAAAAAATTACGTTACATTACGTATTAATTGTAAGAGTCAGAACTAACAAGGCTAGCTGGGCGTGGTGGCGCACGCCTTTAATCCCAGCACTCGGGAGGCTGAGGTAGGCGGAGCGTTGTGAGTTCGAGGCCGGCTTGGGCTACAACACGAGTGTAAGGCTACATAGTGCGACCCTGCCTCAAAAAAGCCAGGGCCGGGAGTTTGGCTCAGTGCCTTAAGCGCCTGCCCTGGCAGGTGTGAGGTTGTGAGTTCAATCCCTGGTGCCGCAAAAAAAAAAAAAAAAAAAGAACTAACAAGGCTTACTTTGATTTTTTCGCACATCAGAATTAGTAAATGGACTTTAAAAAGCAAATGTGGGCCAGATGTAGTGGCACATGTCTGTAATCTCAAAACTCAGGAGGCTGAGGCAGAAGGATCCTAAGTTCAAGTCCAACTTGAGTCTATACAGCAAGGCATTATCTCAAAAACCAATCACAACAACAAAAGCAAACGTGGGACTGGGGTTATAGCTTGTTGGTAGAGAGCTTGCCTACCATGTGTAAGGGGCTGGCACCACAAAGTAAAAAATAGTAAATGTGTAGATATGCTATTTATTCATAGTATTTAAATTAGATAAAGAATTTAAATTCAGACTCTTACGTCTGAGTCCAAGAAAACCCAGTTATTTATTTAGGTGGTTTGTGTTGTCTGGTAATCAGGCTTCCTGAACAGATTCTGGGATATTCTAGATAAAATTCCCTGACGTTTGTCACAGAGGCTGGAAGAATGGTATTCTGTAAGTTGGTGGCCTCAGAATTGTAACTGCATTACCTGCAGCAGTGGTTGCTTCTGTATGTGGCATCAAATACAGTGGGATTAAAGGCTTCATGTCCACTCTTTGACATCTTATATTGACAAGTTCTAGAATTTTTATTAATAAGTTAAAATTTAAAGATAATATGCAACATGTATAACAGTGGGAAAAGGCACCCTCAAATGATTCAGTTATCAACATGTGATTTTAAAATAATATCTTTAATTTTTCTCACATCTATTTGAATGAGTGAACATCCTGATCAACATAGTCATCCTTTACAGATTATATAACATGAAAAGATGTTCACAAGTACTCCCAGATCATAAAGCTCCAGGTACTTTTCTACAATTTGATTACGCTCAACTTTTAATGCAGGAAGGAATCTGGGGGGAGTAGATCTTTGATTGTGGTCATGATGAGTCAAAATCATATTTCAAATACTGTTTCTTCTGACTTTTTGGGAATTGGCCAGATGTAGAAGCTGTGGTCCTTTGTCCATGAGGACAAAATAGATTTCTCATTTATTTATTTTTCATCTCATTCCATAGAGCAGTGGTGGCAAACCTAAGGCACCTGTGCCACTGCAAGCATGCAGAGGCAGCTCTGCGATGATGTCACAAGTTGTAGGAGTTGTTTTTTCTAAACTAAAACCTCAGTATTCAGGTTTAATAACAATGATAGCACTTTGTGATAAATAAGTGGGTTTTGGGTTGCAGCTTAGACACTTGATCTCTACTGAAAGGTTTGCCATCACCACCATAGAGGACCCTGGTGTTTTCACTGCAGTATTATGAGATATTGGTCATCCTTGTTCTTTGATGTTTAGGTTGAGAATTTGTAAATCATAGGACTGGGGACATCCTAGATGGTAGAGCTCTGACTGAGTGGTAGAGCTCTTGACTAGCATGCATGAAGCCCTGGGTTCAATCCCCAGCATGGCAAAACAAAAACCTTAAGGCTTATATGACCTATGTAAATAAGAGTGCTCCTGTTGTCAAATGTGTTTTTTTTTAAAGAGTCATTTTAATATTTTGGTGCTGGAAAGCAAAAGTTGAGTGTCCCCTGCTTATATGTGTTAGGTATGTGGAGAAGATTTATAAGGAAATATAGAGAAATGAAAATATTTGTTAAAGTGGTGGGATTATGAATGGTGTCTTTCAATATTTTATTTCATGTTGTTATATTGTTTTTACAATAAATTTTGAATGATTTTATCATCTAGAAAATGTTATTTAGTTATTAAAATTTAGCAGGGGAGGGCCGGGAGTTTGGCTCAGTGCCTTAAGCGCCTGCCCTGGCAGGCGCGAGGTTGTGAGTTCAATCCCTGGTGCCGCAAAAAAAAAAAAAAAAAAAAAAAAAAAATTTAGCAGGGGGTAGTAGCATACATATTTAATGCCAGCATTCTGAAATGCTGAGGCAAAAGCATCATGATTTCAAATTCAGCCTGGGCAACTTAGGAATTTAGTGAGGCCTTGTCTCAAACTGAAAAATAAAATAAAATAAAATAAAATAAAATAAAATAAAATAAAATAAAATAAAATAAAATGGAGGACTGGAGATGTAACTCATTGTAAAGGCTCTAGGTTCAAGACCCAGTAGCATTAAAGTCTATTTTATTTTTTTTAAAGAAGTATATTTTAGCAGTTTGAGTATCAAGAATAATTTCAGAAACTTCTCCCAAAAAGCAAAGCAAAATCCTTTAAAATACTACTCAAGAAAGCAGAAGAAGCCAGGCGGGGTGGCGCACGCCTTTAAACCCAGCACTCGGGAGGCTGAGGTAGGAGGAGCATTGTGAGTTCGAGGCCGGCTTGGGCTACAACGCGAGCGCAAGGCCGGCCTGAGCTACATAGTGTGACCCTGCCTCAAAAAACCAGGGCTGGGAGTTTGGCTCAGTGCCTTAAGCGCCTGCCCTAGCAGGAGCGAGGTTGTGAGTTCAATCCCTGGTGCTGCAAAAAAAAAAAAAAAGAAAAGAAATCAGAAGAATGTTTTACAATGTACCACCACTGTTGTTATTATTATTTAACATACTATGGTTTTTTGTTTGTTTGTTTGTTTGTTTTTCAGTACAGGGGATTGAATTCACAACCTTGCACCTGCCAGACAGGCACGTAAGCCACTGAGCCAAACTCCCAGCCCTAGTTTTTTTTGAGGCAGGGTTGCACTATGTAGCTCAGACCGGCCTTGTGCTCACGTTGTAGCCCAAGCTGGCCTCGAACTTACAATGCTCCTCCTACCTCAGCCTCCCTAGTGCTGGGATTAAAGGCGTGTGCCACCATGCCTGTCTTTAACATACTATGTTAAAAGTCCTCAAAATTGAGTGATAATGATGCAATTTATGACATAGTCGAGGACCACTGTAGGGATAGAGAAACAGGCAGAATCCTGGGCCCTGACCTTCTACTAATTAAAAGCATGATTTGTGTTTTCTTCTTGAACCATTGGGATTTAAATGCCATTTTTACAATGAACTGAGACAAGAGCTAAGTTTCTATTAGGCAGCAAAGGCAGCAGCTAGAAAATTGAGTCAGGAAGTCTAAAGTAGAGTCTGCTGGATCACCACTCTCCAGAGACCTTACAAAAACATCTGTCAGGTATCCTGCACTGACATGGAACTCTCAGAACATGATCAGACAGGTCATTGGCTCAAAGGCACATGAACCATTAGCAGGAACTACATAAACACTGTATAGATTAGACCCTGACAAGTGTGTAGTCACACAATGGCCAACTTCCCTTGTAAACCCCTTAAAAGGCATAGGCAAAAAGCCTTCAATGGTCTTCTATTCAGGACTCCCTCCCCGCTAGCAGGAGCTCTACTTCCTTACCTTTTTATATCTTTTAAATAAATTTGCTTACACTGTGCCTCCTCTATTCATGATTTCATTCTTTGTCACCATGACATGGCTCTGACATTCTGATATCATGTTTAGGGGTTTTTCCAGGATCTCAGAAGAGGTAAGTAAAGTCTACACTTTCCTACACTTTCCCACTTTCTGGCTTTCTGCTCAAGACAATATCAGGACCCCACTGGCCGATTAAAAATAATTTAGCAAAAAATAATAATTTAGTATGGCTACCAACCTTTAAGACTTGGAGAATAGGTTTCACTGATGCAGGCTGTATCAAAATCAGAAACACTTAATGCAAGATATACAAATATATAAGAATTTACAAGATTGGCTTACAGTGGCCGAGTACAGAGTCAGATGTGGAAGAATGCTAAAGGTATCTCTGCACACTGGAAATCTGAAGAATCCAGTTGAAGGCCTTGAGTTCACTGCAGTGTCCATGCAAGTCCATATCAGGATTCTGAAGGGTCTGTGATGGAAGGCTGAAGATGATGTGCAAGGTGAAGGCAAAGATTGCAGCTCTTCCAAAGGAACAGAAGTGAGCTTCATTTTCCCTTTATACCATTCAGGTGACAAGCCCCCATAGGATGAGTCTTTGGTCTTCAGTACATCTTCTCAGCCACATTCAGAACTATGCTAATCCAATTTGATTGGGTGTTTCTTACTCAAGTTGACACAGTTAACTATCACATGGGCTGAACTGATCCCCCTGTGACAGGAGTAAAAAAATTATTAACCCAGACTCACCTCGTTTTTCCTTTCCAATTTGATTCTTCTGCTGGTGAAGGAGCAGGTAGATTACCATGAGTTCAAGGCCAGCCTGGATTACATAGTGAGTTCAAGCCCAGTTTGAACTACATAGCAAGACTCTGTCTCAAAAAACAAACAACCCCTGGCTCAGCTCATCAAGAAAGGCAGTCATAATAGAGAAAAGGAGGTTATTTCCTCTAACACTTGTGGCAAGTTAAAGACATGGCATATCTAAGGACTGGTGGGTGTGGAGAGCCAAAAGTACCAAGGGCAGAGATTGCTCCCTGTCTTAGTTACTTTTCACTCGCTGAGACAGAATACCTGATGCCCAAAATTAGGGAAGGAAAGGTTTACTTCTTACAGTTTCTTGGGAGTTTCAGTCCATATTGAGTTGGCTCCAAGGCAGCATGGCATGGTGGGGCTGCTGTTTATGGCCACCGCAACCACAGTGCACGCTGGTGAGAGAGCGAGAGGGTGGAAGCGAGAAAGAGGAAGACCCGCCTCCTTTACACTGTATATCGGCTCCACCCCTGGGTGGGTGCAGCACTCACATCACCAATCCCAGCACTAGACAACAAACTAATCACAAGTGCCAGACTCAGCCCCATCAAAATTATATGAGGACTTGGGGGGACATAGTGTCACCCAATACACCCCCTCACCAGCAGAAGGATCAAATTGGGAGGGAAAACTGAGATGAATCTGAGTTGACAATTTTTTTCCTGTTGCAGAAAAACTCTGGACTGAAAGGAAAATGCTCCACACTGAGGAGTTAGGAAGGCAAAAATTTATTATGCTAGCAGGCTGATGGGAATCTGTTCCAAATCACCAGTCCCAAGTCAGTTTATAGTTTAGTTTAGATACATTTTGCAAGCAGGAAGTGCAAGGCCGATAGCAGGTTATTATATGATTGGTGACATGAATTAAGTCTTATGTTGTCAGGCGGTCTCATTCTAAACAGGTTTATTTAAAAAGGAATTGTTTACCATAAAACAAGAACTTCCTGGGAAGAAGGGAGGAGGGTTTGAGCAGAGCAGAGTTAAATGTGTCCTGGACTGGGCCAGTCTGTCCCAGACATGAAATCTTTGAAGCAAGTTGGAAACAGTGCATATATTCTTCTAGGTAGGAAAACACAGACATTATAGTTGGATGCAGTCAGGTTGACCTAGCACATTATCTAGGAAAAGCAACTGGACACAGACAGTCAAGGCTAACTGAGCTTAGCAGGCTATGTGACAGGCAGCATAAGCATAGTCACAGGCCACTAATTGACTTTTAACTTCTGCTATAAAATGTGTATAAGTTTGCTATTCTGTAATTTTGTCCTTACAACCCAATCACCTTCCAAAAGTCTCACCTATGATCTCATAGGACACTTGAGGAAGAGACTCATGCACATCTTTTTATGCAAATTATATTTAGTCCATATCTAAGACTCAACAAAGTCCTAATAGCCCCAGAATTGCTGAAAAGTCCAAGTCCAAAATCTCCTCTGATATTTAGGGCTAAATCTTAGCTGTAAGCCCCAGTGAAAATATAAAAAAAAGAAGCAAAACACTGGCAACATACAATGGCACAGGATAAACATTCTCATTTCAAAAGGTAGGAATAGGGAAATAGAAAGGAATGAAATTAAAGTAAGACAGAAACCCAGCAGATAAAACAGCAAAGTAGCTCCATGTGCAGCACCCAGAGCAAGTTGTGGCAAAATTTGAATTCCAAACAGCTTGAGAACCTGGTCCTATAGCATTGCCAGTGGTTGTAACCCTCATGGCTTCTATCTCAGGCTGGATTTGCTCACTGCTTGCAGCTTTTCTCAGATATTCCACATTCCTGGCTTCTCCACCTTCCTAAGTTCACCACTGTACTTTCAGATTCACTCTTACAGTACTTTAGGGCCTATTTGTCTGGCCTCCCACACCTTGAAATGTGGATGGAAGCCTCCATCACCCTGCAACTCTTGCATTGTACATGTCTGTAAAACTGGAACCAGATGGATGATGCCAAGGCCTGTTGCCTGCTCAAACTGTAACCTGGAATTTTGCATCATGGCCACAGAATCCTCTGAATGCCTGGGTAGCTGAGCACTGTAAACAGAATTCTAGGAATGCACATTTCAAGGCTTTCTTCCTCCAGCATAGTGCCAAGGGGCTCTCTTGTTTAAGCAAAGTCTTTCAATTTTGCTTTAACAAGAAAGGGTGGGATGTGTCCTATTGTCCTGTTATAAAGAACCTGGCTTCTCTAATGCTAATCTTTTCAGAAACCAAACTCTCCCTTTATCAACTTTATAGGCCTCAGCCTTGTAGGAGTTTCTTTCCTGGTGGAACTCAAAACTTGAAGTCACTCTGTTGTGCTATTTGCTCTTGATTCTCAGTGCTCAATGCTCAATGCTCAAGGTAGAACTGGGCTCTTTATTCTCCATGTAGAGCTAGCTAAAAGCCACCAACAGTACCCATGCCACCACCTAAATATTTGGTTGCCTTAAAATTTCCTCTGACAGATTAATTATTCTGCCACCTTTAATCTCAGTTTCTCACAAAGTCTTTGAACCTGAGCAAAACATAGGTAAGTTTTCTGCCAGAACATAACACCATGGCCTGGAGTCCATCTGCCAGTGAAGTCCTTCCTCTTCCCAACTGAAACCTCCTGAGTCTGGTCTTTTCCATTTGCTTTTTTAAAAAAAGTCAGCATTCTGGTCTTCTGAGCTCTGACTAGGCTCTCCCATCAAGTTCACCTTGCAGCATTCTAGGGCTGCTTCTCTAGCCAACATCTCTAAAACTTTCCAAACTCCTCCTGTGAGCCATTTCCAGGGGCTTTTGAACCACATTGTTAGGTAGCACCACAGAAACAGCCTCATTTCTCTGGTACCAAAAATATGTCTTAATTACATCTTCATTCCTGGGACAAAAACCTGACACCCACAACCAATGAAAGAGAGGTTTATTTTGGTTCATGTTTCAGTTCATAGTTGATTGCCTCCAATGCAGCATGGCATGGCAGACTGGCATGACAGAGGAGAGGTGTTCATAACATTGTGGACAGGAAGCAGAGAGTAACAACGGAGGTGGCAAGAAGGGAAGTGTAACTGATTGACTATTTGGGGGCACTCAATCTGAAGTGGCACAGAGTAAATGAGAACGAGAGAGATAAGAAGAGGCCTTTAATGTAGAGGGCATGGGAGAGCTTTAGGGGTCATGGGGTATAGAATCTCTCAACAAGAACAAAGGAGTGTAGTTACTTTCATCAGTTTTGGCTGAGGGAGGAGTTTGGGAGGTGGGCAAAATGACATATTAACAGCTGATTTGAAGGAGCATCTGCCTGTGTAAAACTGGAGACAGAAAGATTTACTGGGGTCTGGCGGTGGAGGCTTGGGGGGTTGTGGAGTCTTTGGATTGGAGAGGCCTCAGCACATGCACGCACAAAAAGGGAGCGGGAGGTTTGTCTCTGGAATAAGGAAAACATAGAGTTTACTATTGGAGAGCTAAGTTGCTTCTCTGGGTCCAGTATCAAGTTGGGAGGATGTCATGTTACAGATAGCTAAGCCCCAGGCTAGCAGAATCTGTCAGTAACCTTCTAGATGATTCCCACAGTGACCTGCCTCTTCTGACCAGGTCCTACCTCTAACAGCAAGTCAGCTACAATGCCCCTATGATCCAATCACCTCCTGAAGGTCCCATCTACAATTGCATGAGATGTTAGTGGGACATATGCATATAAACCATAACAGCAACTTAAACCAACTCAACTGTGATAATTAACTCCAAACTGAGGTCATCTCTCCCTGGCTAGTAGCCCTATAAACTACATTCTCTTCCTTTTTTTTTTAAACTGAAAAACCTTATGAATAATGAATAGGGGAAATGAATTTTAACTTGCTGAACTTGAGATTGAAATACAGTCCACATGGAGGTAGGCAAACAGCAAAGTTTATTTTTTCCTCTCTTCAGGATTATACATGTTCAAATAAATCAAATGAGACCATTTCTTATCATGAAGATAGACAGGGAAGACCATCAAAATAGAAAAATGAAGAGTCAGGTGTTTTAAACTATGAAGTGAGCAACTGTAGAACACTTATCCACTCCCTTGTGACCTAGTGGCACACAGTCATTAGTAGTGCTGATAAGGGACGGTTGCATGGACTTCCTGTCAGGTCTGGAGCTGCTGGCACTGTGCCATCCCACTGGACAAACAGGAAGAGGCACTTAGAAGATGCTGGTAGATTTGAAGATCAACAAACACTTGTGTATTTTATAACCTTAGTTATTATGAACTGTCTTTTCCTATCTCTTGCTCATTTTTCCACAATCATAATTTTTTCATTCTTCATGTTTTTCTAAACTCTAAAACTTGGTGATAGACATTTTAGATAATTCTTCTAGTTTACCATATGTCTTAGACTTTTCTGTTCGTGTTTTTTTGTTATAATAGTTATGTATATAGACAATCAGTCTTTTATTGTATCTAGATTTTGAGACAAATTATACAGGAATTTGTTTTATTCTAACATTTGGATATTTTCTTTTTTTTATGCAAGTCTCTGAGATGACCCTCAATCCTCTATCTGTTTGTTTGTTTGTTTGTTTGGTACCAGGGACTGAACTCACAACCTCACACCTGCCTGGCAGTCGCTTGCACCACTGAGCTAAATCCCCAGCTCTATTTTTTGAGACAGGATCTCACTATGCAGTTCAGGCTGGCCTTGAACTCACTTTGTAGCCCAGGCTGGTCTCAAACTCACAATGATCCTTCTGCCTCAGCCTCCCAAGTGCTGGGACTAAAGGTGTGCACCACCATGACTGACTTCTCCTATCCATTTGGATTTTCACCATTTCACATTGAATAAAGTCCATCAGTACCACAATAGCATACTGCAGAAATGAAGAAGTACAACTTTTGAAGCTAGGTCTTAAAAGGGATAATGGCTTTTTCCTTCTTCTCTCATGGATCAATCTATTTGAGGAAAGTTTCCTGCATCCAGCACGGCTTTTGAAACTTCAGAGTGGGGACAGTGGAGGATGAAGAAAAACAAGAGTCAAGATGTAGAAAGCTGAGGTCAGGTGGAGCCTTCTCTCCTGGTGGGAGAGAAAGAACCACCCAACAACTGCAGCACATTTATTTATACACTTGGAAGGTTATTGTCAGTTGAAACCCCTTTGTCTAGCAACTTGTTTGCCTGGCTCACCTCAGGTGCTTCATGTTCTCAGAGCTGGAACAGCTTGTTCACGTGGCTCACCTCAGAATTTCCATGTTCTCAGGGCTGGCCTTGATTTAACTCCACACATGTGATCAATCTCCAGCTTCAGCCACTCCCCACAGAAGTTAACTGCCAATTCCTGAAGACATTCAAATAACCCCATGGAAAAACCCTGGTGGTAAGGAATTGAGGCCTTCTGCCTTGAATCCACCAGCCTCAGGAAAGCCCTGGCTAACATACCAACCACAGCTTCATAACATGCAACCACAGTCAGACTCACCCAGCCAAGATGCTCTTAAGCCCTCAATAAACAGAAACTGAGATAACTAATGTGTATTGTTTTAAGACACTAAGTTTTGGAGTCATTTATTAAGAGTAATAGGTAAGGTCAGTCACTCAGCAGAGGTAGTGCTGGCCGGGACTAATCTCCTCTGGAGACTGGCAGCAGCAGTGGTGATGGCAGTGGTGGCAGCAACCAGAGCTCAAGCTCAAGCCCCAGAGGCTGAGGAAGAGTGAGCGGTCACAGGGGAGGGAAGGGGCCAGTCCGTGAAGAGTGTTCAATGGTATTTGTCCTCAGAGGTGCGGCGCTGGTGCAGCTGTGGTGGGGTTAGGGTACAGCCCATCCATAACCATGGGTGACAAGAAGAGCCTGACCAAGCCAAAAAGACAAGCAACACCTGAGGCAGACAAAGGCTTTAGGGACTGTAGTGTCTGTACCTTCAGAAACAGTGCCAAAGCCTTTACATGCAGCGTCTGCAGTGTAAGGAAAGGCACCTGCACCAAAAAACCTTGGATCAATTCTCAGCTGGTGGCACAAGTGGCACAGCAGTATGCCACTCCACCACCCCGCAAGAAAGGAGGAGAAGGTTGAAAAGCAAGATAAAGAGAAACTTGAAAAACGTAAGGAAATGAGTACTAATGTTACCAAGAAAAATACCAACAAGAAAGCAAAACCAAAGTCAGATATTCTGAAAGATCCTCCTAGTAAAGCTAACTGATTACACTTTACAAATGCGACAAGACCAGCAAAACGAGTCATACCTCAAGATCCCGGCTGAAAAATGTAGACCAGAGCACCACACAGCAGTTGGCAGTAACTGTGGGCAATGTCATCGTCATTATCACAGACTTTAAGGAAAAAGCTCGCTCTTCCTCTGATGCAGAATTCATAACCAGACCAAATGGAGACATGTCGAGAGGAATTTCAGAAGGCAGCTTTATTATGCTAGTGGGCTGACAGGAATCTCAGTTCCAAATCATCAGCCCTGACTGGAGTTTTCCAGTCATTTATATGTTTCCAAAAGGAAGTACAAAAGGTAAATAACATAATATCCTATGACTAATTACATATGTCTTTGTCATTAATTGCTAGGCAGAATTTATTCTTACAGAAACAGCAACTAAGTGAGGTCACTATCATACAATGTAGAGAAAGAATCCATCATTGTTTAAGAACAGGCAGAGATGTCCTTGCAGTGATAACTCTCTGGGATTCAGAAGCAACAGAAACATTCCTTCCTGGCTGAACTACACTCACTGTACCGTTGGCACCCAGAGCGTCCAGGCTCGGCAAGTTTGTAGCTTTCTAACCATGGGAACAGGCTATGCCTCTCAGTCTCATCTTTGAACAGCGTTAGAAATATGCTTAATATTAGAAATATAAGTTTTAAATGTTTCTCTGCATTAAAATATACCTCAATATCCTCATCCACAGTGACCTCCAGTGCAGGGTCAGAACAGCAGAATCAGAGCAGCTCAGGGTCAGGAAACATAGACAAGGGCTCCTCCTGTTCCTCCACACCAAAAGGCGACATGTTGGCAGTAAATGATGAATCTTTCTGAAATTGCACATGGAATTGTGAAAACTACAAATCAGGGTATGAAATTCAAATTCTCCACCTGTTCATGATGCTTGCACCCCTGGAGAACTCAAACCTCATGCTTGCCAGGCAGACACTTATGCCACTGAGCAAAATCTCCGGCCAAAGGTCTGTATTATAAAGTAGTGCCATTTGTTGCTGTGGTCCTATTCTCAAATGCATGGACAATGTTCCCCTCTTTTTAAAGCTGAGCTTATCTTCTTACACACCTTTTTAAAGTATTTATTAATGAACCAAAGGAAATTAGGTGCTCTCTACAAGCATCAGAATATATAATACATAGTCATTTGACTATGACTTTTT
>RJWM01003995.1:0-41423 GCA_004363535.1 Dasyprocta punctata
TTTCCTTGGGTTGTCTTGCAGCCGTTGCACTGCCACTTCCAGATTTCTAATTATCTTGAGAAAGTCTCTCCTTTCTCTTTCCCAAGTTTTCATTCTTTCTTCCAGATATGAAAGTCTATCCTTAGTTTCCTTCAAGTGGTTCTGCCAACTTTTATTGGAGTCTTTGATGTCCTGGTAGTCTCTCTGAATCTGATTAATGTGTTCTAAGTCTTTATTTGTTTCATTGTCAGTTTCCTTTGATTTTTCATCCTCCACCTTTCCTGCTATGTTTCCTTTAGAGGCGCTTAGCGATTCGCTGATTATGTATTTCATTTCAATTCTCAGTTGGGCTAACAGTGCCGCTTTAATTTCTTTCATAGCTTCGTGGAGTTGTCTCCCCACATCAGTTGTCAACTCGTCTGAGAGTTTAATTTTTGGACTCCCGACCGTTTCAGCGTTAGCATCCCTGGAATTGGTTCTGCTTGTATCAGAGTCTGGAGAGCGCCCTCTGCCTTTCCGTCTTGGCATTTTCCTGGGCTCGCCAGTGAGGCCATGTTGGTCCACTGCCTCTCCCAAACCTGTTTCTGCTCCGCGTATGTCTGCTGCAGTGTGCGAGAGGACGGGGCCGCTGCCTGGTAACCTGTATGGGGCCGTCCGCCAAACTTCCCCTGTCACCCCCAGGGCACCTGCGCCGTTTCCGCCATGATCCTCCAGGAACCGTGCCTAATTAGGTGCAGTTCTGGTCTCAAGATGGATTCCTGTCCCTTGCTCTCCCTTGGGAGTGGGGGCCTGGGGGCCGCTGGGTTCACTCACTCGCCTGCTCGGACCACCTCGCTCCACAGTCGACTGCTGCCTCCACTGTCCCGCCGCACCGTAGCAATTCCACCGCGTATCGCCGGCACCCGGTTCGTATCTTCTCAGCTCAGGTCGCAGCACTGATTGGATTCGGCTCTGGACAGAGGTGCTGCTGGTCTCTGCCTTTGTTTATTTCATTCTTTTACTCTTTCCGTGGGCTACAGTTCTCATTTTAGATTCTTCTTAGGTCCACAGGACCCATCTCCCTCTTTTTTTTCTTCTCTCTGTTATTATATTAGTTTATATTCCAGCATTCGGATGGTATATTCAGGGAGCCTCCCTGTCACGGTGTTATCTGGGCGGCCATCTTGGAGGAAGACTGATGATTTTTTTTTTCGGCACTGGAGATTGAACTCACAACCTCGCACCTGCTAGACAGGCGCTTAAGTCACTGAGTCAAATTTCCGGCCCTAGTTTTTGAGGGAGGGCCATACTATATAGCACAGGCCAGTCTTGTGCTCACATTTTAGCCCAAGCAGGCCTCGAACTCACAGTGCTCCACCTACCTCAGCCTCCCGAGTGCTGGGATTAAAAGTGTGCGCCACCATGCCTAGCTATGATAGATATTTTGAAACAGGAAGAAAATACTTAAATAGCAAGGGAAACTGGGCAATGGGGAGAAGGAAAGGAAAGAAGGTAAAAGAAAAACAATGAGAAATGAAGGAACAATGGAAACAAAGCTTTTGTAAATAAGAAGGGAAGAGGAGCTGAAGGGAGGAGATGGGAATATGAAAAAAAGAAGAATCAATACATAGCATGTACAGGTACAAATTTTCTATGATGAATGTGAGCATTATATACCTAAAATGTACCAATATGCTTAATTAAAAATAATTTTAAGAATAATAGAATGAAGTGTTTAAATGTGGATATGCCTGATAAAATTGGGTCGTAACATATGTTATCTTAGATAGGGACTTTATGTAGAGCAATTTAAGATTATAACTCTTGACAATCAGAGAATTAAATCAGGACATCTGAAGACCTTTTCCTGGAATTTGCTGACTCTTTTGAATTGGTCACATTAGGAGCTCATTTCAAGGCTCTATCACAAGAGCCTGATTATTTCAGTGTCTTTGCAGTATGGCAGAGGGGCTTGGCAGTGAAGGAATTGTTTATAGCCAGGCAGACAGAAAGTAGCAGCCATAAAGAGAGGAGGGATACCTATATACACCCTTCCAGGCTATGCCCACAGTGACCCACCTCTTCTCACTATGTTTCACCTCTCAGCATCACATCCAGGTATGAACCCATCAGTGGACTAATCCAGTATCATACACCTATGTTCCAGTTGCCTCCCAAAAGCCCACCTTTAAGTGCATGAGGATTTGGCAGGACATCTAGGTGTATGCCATAAGAGCCACTAAATCAAAAATTCTAAAAAACACACAAAATACTCTTAAGGGCCAAGCAAAACACATCTGTAGCTTCTGCTTCAAAGTGCTGCTATTAAAGTGACTCAACTCCAGCAATTGGTTCTCTCTTACTTGCTCCACTCAAACTTCATAATTTCTGGAGAGACAATTCAATTGGCTCAACAAGTGGATTAATGGATTAATGAGCTAATAGATTATCTTTTGATTGGATATGCCATAAAGGCCAGTTTGCTAGATTTCCTACCATGTGATGCTCTCAGCTGTCTCAGGACTCTACCAACGAGAAAGTCATACCCTGATTCAGACCCTCCACCTGGATCAGAGACAAAATAAACCTTTCCTTAGAGTTTACTCAGTTCATGGAGTTATGTTAGTAGCAACAGAAAAAAAGACTAAGGCAGACAGGTTAAGTGATTTGCCTGAAATTATATAGATAGAGGCAGTGTGATCCCTGATCTTCTGTTCTATCCCATGGAATTCCAAAGTGAAGGGGCATTGTGCTTGTTTTTTTTCCTCATTCTCTTACCTTCCCCTTCAGTACCTCTTCCCCTCCTGAAGGGGCATATTTTTTGAACCAGGTATCAAACTCAGGACTTTGTGCTTGCCAGACAGGCACTGTCATGAAGGGGAATTTTGAACCAGATGATCACCCTCCTTGCCTGACTGAGTGAGAACTTTTAGGAAGTACGTAAAGATTTAAGAATAAGGGGATGTCAGTTGTTCAGATTTTGATATTCAGAAAAGCGAGTCTCAGGCTGTGAAAGTGACTTCTTCAAGGTCACAGAGCTGATAGGGAGCTAGGAGTTCTCTGAATACTCTGATATTTCCATCAAACCTCCAATTTTCAGACAGTTGGCTTTAATAGTTATGCTCCCCCAAAGCCCCATTTATATTTGTAGGTTCTTATAAAAGTGCTTGTCCTATTTTTTTTTCATTCAGTTCAGCCTCTTGCCTAGAATTTAGCATAGCTATCCTTTTATCCCACACATGCCTATCCTTTCAGAGCAGGAAATAAGCCATTTATCATTTACATTACTTTTTTTCAGAGTGGATCTAAAATTGTGTATAAATTGTCCAGAGTGGATCTAAAATTGTGTACAAATAAGTACTGAGGTTGAACTCTAGTGGACAACATTCACTGTCACCCTCGCCATACCTTCAGGCTAGCCTTGAGTTGAAAGCACATGCAGATCTCAGAAATAAAAGCAATGGGTTCAGGGAAGTGTTAGTACTTAGGTTAGTCTTGACAACTGGCCCACAGCCTCAAAATATGCATGGAAATAAGAGGGGTGGTGGTTTATCTTGTGTACTTTGGGAAGATGCCCTTGGACATCAGGCCTTCTGAAAGAATACTGTAATTAAGAGCCTTAAACCAAGAATGGTGTTGCACCCCTGTAATGCCAGTACTCAGGAGGTTCAGACAGAAGGACTGCTGTGAGTTTGAGGCCATCCTGAAGTAAAGAGTGAGTTTATGGTCAGCCTAAACTACATGACAAGACCTTTCCTCAAAACAGAGACAGAGAGAAAGAGAGAGAGAGAGAGAGACAGACAGACCTGAACATGGACCAGCTTGTAGAAGACAGAGTGGGGGAAAGGCAGACTTGGAGTTAGATAACCTTTCAAAGTCACCTAAATATGGGTGTCTCATGGTATCCTCTTCTCTGAAACCTCTGGAATGAACCTATTATACTCATTCTCCCTGATGGATCCTGATCCTTCTCCAGGAAACTGGTGTTCTCATCAGCTAACCTCAACTGAGACTCCTATATCCCTATAGAGATAGTAGATGAATGGCTTTAGAAAATCCAAGAATCTTCAGAAAGTGTGTACAAAACTGGGGATGTGCAATATCTATCTAGGAAGAGTGGCCACAGGTCTGATCAGATACATAATGAATTCATGGTTATATATAAAAATAGTAGAAACCATTTGCCTAGATGTTTTAGGTAAAGGAACACACTTCTAATTGTGTACTTCCATGAATAATATGCTAAAATGGGTAGCAGAGATTTCCTCAGAATCCTTAAAAATCATGGAAGATTAAAGAATAGAGTCACAGAGGCTTAGTTGGGTGCAGTGGTGCACACTTGTAATCCCAACACTCAGGAGGCTGAGGCAGGAGGATCATTGCAAGTTTGAGGCCAGCCTGGACTACATAGTGAGTTCAAGATTAGTCTGACCTACACAGTGAGACCCTGTCTCAAAAAAAAAATGTCACAGAGACTAAGTCTGGGAGAGGTAGGCTACTTTAAAATGGATTGAAGGTGGCCAGTGCAGGCTCCAGGAAGAGTGAGCCATGCCTCCTGAGAACCCGCCATGTTGGGTCAGGGAGGATGCAACCAGAAGACAACTAGCCTGCCTTCCTGGTGAGTGGTGTGACTGGTGCAGACTCCAGGAAGAGAGTGATCCATGCCTTCCATGCACCTATTGGCACGTGGGCTGAGAATCAAAGACCGCCCCCCCCTTAAGCAACCTGCTGGTTCAGAGAACTAGCAAGGTTGACAGCAACTAAGGTACATAAAGCAACTAAATACTTGTATTGTTTGGTTGATTTCACAGGCCTGGGGCTGGCAGTCTGAGCATCTCTTGGGAGAATGACAGTATGCAATGTAGCGAATATGGGGGATTCCCTTCTATCTTGTCTATGAGGCCCAATATTGTTCTCACTGTTTTGTTTTATTCTGATTTTTTTTGCTTTATTTCATATTCTGTTTTGATTGGTTTTATTCTGTTTTGTTTTTGGTTTGATTTTACTATACCTGATGGAATGGTCAACTATTGTGAAGATAACAAGATATACTATAGTAGCTATTGTTTTCCTAGTATCTTACTTTGAGGTTCTGTACCAGTTCTACTGCTTTGTTTTGATTGATTTGTCCTGTTTTGTTTTGTTGGATTTTACTATCTTTAAAATAAAATTTAATAAAAATCAAAAATATAAAATGGATTGAAGAAAATAAGGGGAAGTCCCCCAACAGAGGCAGGAGAGAAGTCAGGCGATTTAAAGGAAGACTAGAATCAAATCAGTCAAACATTTTGTAATAACTTGAGCAGAAGAACCAATCTGAAAGTGCTCAGCAGAGCTCAGCTAAGTGAGAGAGATGAAATCTGAATGAGTGAGAGCAGAAGTTGACTTGAAGAAGACTTGTGTTTAAATGTGATATTTAATATTCTTTTGCAAGGCAAAATAGTAGCAATCAATGCAAAAGTAAGGGAGCAGCTGCTACTTCCCAAATACTGTCAACAAGACAGAAAATGTGCGAGGTGTTGTGAATAATGATTGTAATTAAGGCAGTACAGCAGTTCTGGTAGGATAAGCAGGGTTCTAAGGGTTATGATTATCAAGTTCAGTCTCAGAAGCACTAAATAAGTGTGTGTATACATGTGTGCAAGTGAATATCAATGCACACATATGTGAACATATAATTATGAACACAAATGTGGAGAGCAGGAAGAAAAGAAGGGCAGAATCTAGAGAAATAATCCAGGAAAGGAGTGAGTGAGATAGAGACTTTATAGCGGGAGATAAGAGTTGAGAAAGTAAGAGATGGAGGAGAGAAAAATGTGAAAGGTTTAGGTTTTTTGTTCTATAGCTCAAGGGTCAGCAAGCTACTTTATCTGACTATCCATGTAAAGTAGATCACAAACACAAACATGTTAATCACTTTCACTATTATTTTATGCAATAATTTCTCACTTATAATTACTGTTTCCTCCATTGAAATGTAAGTTACATGACTACATTTATAACTTGTAGCAGTAGGTTTGGGCTAAGTAATACTGCTGTAACAAATTATCTCCCCTCAAAACAAAGATTTATTTTTTGTTTATGTCATATGTTTGCTGTGGGTTGCTTCTGGCTCTAGTCTGTGTGTTTTCACAGTGGGATTAAGCTTACAAAGTATAGTAGTATCTGAGATATTGATGTTCTCATGGCACTGAGAAGATAGACATAGAGCTATGGCTCTATAGCTCTTAAAGTATCTGTTTGGAAGTGACTTCCACTTACATTTTGTTGGCCAAAGTTATATGACCATTCTTAAATTTATGGAGCAGGGATGCATAATGTAGCCTGAAATGAGTGATAAAAAATTTACACAGTAATACAATCTGCTACATCACTGTATTCTCAGCACCTAGCACCTGAAAGACAATGTTATCAATAGTGCCCTGTGGCCCTGGGCTAAGAGGAAGCTCTGTTCTAATGTGTGCTGTGAGATTGGCTGTAAGAACTTCTTTCTGGTTCATGTTATGTGGTACAAAAAATTGATATTTTCTCTACTTTATGTAATGTGTAAACAAAAGCATCTTTAGAAAAAAATTCTTTTTATTACCTGTGGCACAGAATCCAAGTGAAAATCATTCACTTTTTATGCAAGCATAACTTCAAGATAAGTCCCCTCATCTCCTTCCAAACAGATTGCTTTCTTTAAACTCTTAAAAAAAATCTCAGTCTTAGTTAGTATTTAATCTCTGGGACACAATATCTAATACCCACAGTTTAAAAAAGAAAGGTTTGTTTAGCTCACAGAATGTAGAGGTGTTGGTCCAAGGCATGGTGGCTCCAAGGCATGGTGGCATGGCAGAGGGGCATCACAGAGGAGAAACAGTTCATAATGTGGCAATCAGAAACAAAAAGAAGGATCAAGGGGAGTGGAGGAAGATAGACCTTTCTGGACCATGTCCCAAGTGACCCACCTCCTCTAATCAGTCTTCACATCCCAAATCACATTATCTGTAAACTCATCCATGAGCTAATTCACTGATGAGTATCATGCCCCTATGATTCAATTACCTCCCCAAACCCCCAACTATGAGAGCATGAGGCTTTAGAGGGACATCCAGGTATAAACAGTAAGCAATGGCATGAGGCAGAGACCAGCCAAGACTACATGGCTTGTGTAAAGGAAAAATGGTGTGGAATTTATTGTGCTTGGGTGCAGGCAGACAGAGTGTGAAAGGCTGTTAGCAGGGAACAAAGAGAAGCAGGTTTTTATTTATAAGGCAGTCTCTGGCCTCCAATCCAAGCAAAGTAAGTCCAGGAAATGCAAACACAGAAGAGATCGGGAGTCACACACCTGAACTTTCTGAAGTGTAGTCTCTGGACATTCTATTATATCAGAGGATAGATATGTCCTTCCATATAACATCTCAAATAGGCTCAGACTCAGCTTGGTTTGGGCACATCATGAACCCTCAAGAGTGCTACTGGTAGCAACTGGATCTAGGTCTCAGACATCTCTTGACAAAGTTTTGCCAGAGCTCACTTCAGGGTCTGGTTTGCTCTTTCTACCTTTCCAGAAGATTGAGGTTGCCAAATTGAATGGAGGGGATAATTTATTTCTAAAGATTTTATCACTCACTGACTTATTTAGGAGGTAAAAGAAAGTCCATTGTCACTCTGTAGAGACTGAAATAGTCCAAATCTGGGGATGATCTCTTTAAGAATCATCTTGAATACCTCAGAGACTTTTCTGAACAGGTAGGGAAGGCTTCAATCTAGCCTGTAAAGGTGGCAAGTAGGACCAGCATCTGTTTGAATCATCCACATGGTGGCATATGGGTAAAGTCTAATTTCCTGTCCTCTCTATGGTATGTCCCTCTCCTTTGTACAGGCTCTAGTAGAAGAGATGATTTGGGCTTGCCTGAGTTGTATGCACAGAGAGGGCAAGCTTTGCAGACCTGTTGGGTGGTTGCTGCTGGTCCTAGTCCTGTGAAAATTTGATTAACCATTTTCAATGTAGCATCCCTTCCCATATGGAAGTAATTATGGGGTGTTTTTATAGTCTTCTACTGTGTCTCTTGAGGAAGAACCAGTTTTGTTTCCTAAATACCACCAGAGTCCCTTTTTAATTCCCCCTTGTTCTAAGGTTCATATATTTCCCTTGGGGGTATAGGTTTTAATTGTTCCTCAGGAACTGATAATAAGACTAGAGTCTTAAGGGGCTGAAGGGCTGTCTTTTGGCCCCCTTGTCAGTCTTTTGATTTCCCAAGGAGACTTTGGACCATTCTCTCTGGTGACAGTGGATGACTGTGACCTGCCTAGGAAGATGGACTTCCTCTAGGAGTTGTAGAATTTCTTGCCTGTGCTTTAAAATGATTGTTAGTCAGTAAGCCTTTTTCTCCCCAGATTGCAGCATGAGCATGTAGCACTAGAATGGGATATCTGCAACCTGTATAGATTTTTTTGTACCAGGAATCAAACTCTGGACCTTGTACTTCCCAGGCAGGCACTTGTGGGGCTGAGCTATATCCCTGGCCCCCGTATGTCTGCAACCTGTATAGATTTTTTTGTACCAGGAATCCAACTCCGGACCTTGTACTTCCCAGGCAGGCACTTGTGGTGCTGAGCTATATCCCTGGCCCCTGTACAGATATTTAACCTTCTCCCTTTTCTTAATATCAATGCCTAAGTGAGAGCTATCAGTTGTCTTCAGATGCTCCTGGGGGAAGAGGTTAACTTACTTACCTGTTTTGAGCTGACTACTGCATAACCTGCCTTTTGATGTTTCCCTTGGACAAAGCTACTTCCATCAGTAAACTTCTCCTCAGACTTTCAGGGAGCAGATTGCTGATGTCCTGCCTGCTTGGGTAGATCTGGGAGATTACTTGTTCATAAGTGGCTAACATTTGGGCTTGTAAGCATCACAGAAGCAGAGTGAATAGTAGTGCATTTTTAGAATGACCTTAGGAATATCTAAGGACGTGGCCTGCTTCATAAGCTGTTCGCCTGTTAACCCAAGTAACCTTTTGTCTCCAGAATAACTCTGACCTGATGGGGAGTCAGAACTTCTAGTCTCTGTTTCAAAGTTAACTTTGTGGATTCTTCTTTTAGTACAGGTGTAGCTGCCACTGCTCTCAGTCAGAGTGGCCATCAAGCAAACTCACCTAACTTCTTTGAATAGTATACCACTGGGTGGGGTTCTTGTCTTAGCCTTTGGCCCTGCTCAGTATGTAAGGCAGCTAAAGCACCTGACCTATGACCCTGGAAGTTTAACTGTTCCCAGAGAGGGGCTAATCCAGCCAAAACCTGATTTCCTACACTGATGACTGAAGAGGCCCAGGAATCCTACAAGAGGCTAGGCTATAAACAGATGACTAATATGCTTTAAAAAGGGAAGGGAACAAGCCTGGAGAGGCTATTCTCCCCTCATAAGAACCAAACTTGGACCCACAAAGTAATTCCTCCCTTTTCTGATAGATAAAGAAGTTCTTTTTTCAGTCAGGTATTCATTGCTGGAGCTTGAGTAAGAGCATGCTTTATTTTTCTAAAGGAACTCTCAGTCACTTTTGTCCATTCTAAAGGCATAGACTCATGGCCTTTTACAACCTTGTATAAAGCCTTTACCATTAGTCTAAAATTAGGTAGCCAGACCCTACAAAAGACTGCTATTCTCAGGAAGGAACAAAGATGTTGTTTGGTGGCAGGAGGCCCAAGATCACAAATAGTCTGAATCTGGTATCTGGACAGTGGTTCTCCTGGTGTAAGAATATAACCCAGATACAGAATTTTTTAGAAGGATATCTGAGCCTTTTCTTTGGAGACTTCATAGCCCTTCTTAGCTGGAAAGTTAGAAGTTTGTACAGTGTTATAATTAGAGGGTTCCTGAGTTGGGCTGCAAACTAGAATATCATCTACATAGTGTAGGATGTTCCTTGTTTTAACTTTAGGTTCCTTAAGTCTTTTCCTAGCCCCTGAACAAAAAGATGAGGGCTGTCTCTAAACTCCTGTGAGAGAACTGTCCAAATATATTCTCATTTTTTCTTATAATGGGGTTTTCCCATTCAAAGGCAAACAAAAACTGTGAGTCTTGACATATGGGGATAGAGAAGAACACATCTTTTAAATTTAAGACTGAGAACCAATTAGTATCCTCTGGATATGGAAGAGAATTGAATATGGATCTGCCAGTAGAGGATGAATTAGAATAACACCCTTGTTAATGAGGCAGAAGACTTGCACCATCCCATATTCTATTGAGGGCTATTATCACAGGGAGAATGGGAGTATTTCATGGGAATTTATAAGGTTATCTGTCTATGAGAAGCTGGAGGCTTTTCCATGCTTCTTCTTTGATTGGATATTGCTTTCGGTTAAGAAATTGGCTGGGATCTTTTAGTCTTATAATTACTGGCATAGCTGAATTTGCCCTTCCAAGTGTTTTCTTATACCATGTGGCAAGATTTATATGTTGGCTAATTCAGTCAGGAAGACCTAGTGTAGTCCCTGAAGTAAAATATATTTTGGTCTTAGCCAGATTTTGAGAATTGCTCCCAATTTTCCTAATAAATCTCTTTCCAGCAAGGGATTAGGACACTGTGGGACAACTAGAAACTCATGATTAAACATTAGTTGTTCAAAGTGACACATTAAAAGAGAAGCAAAGAATCTCTGACTAGGGTCACTTGAACTCCAACTAAGGCTATAGACTTAGAGGATAGTTTTCCAGAGAAGGATATCAAAACAGAATAAGCCATCCCTGCACCAATAAGCAGTTGAATTGGCTCACTCATACCATCTAAGATTACCCAGGATTCCTCAGAGGCAATGGTGATATCTGTGAACAGGGGCAGTGCAGGTTCCTCTGGGCCTCTTCAGTCGTTAGTGCAGGAAGTCAGGGTTTTGGCTGGATTAGCCTCTCTCTAGAAGCATGAACAGTTAAACCTCCAGTGTCATAGGTCAAACACTTTAACTGCCTTACATACTGAGCAGGGCAAAGGCAGAAACTTGGTGCAGTCCAGTTCCTTTGCACTTTAAACAGGAACCCTTTCCTTGATTGCCTCTAGGTTTCTTCCTTGGATGACCTGGGTGGGTTTAAAGTATTACCCATTGTAGCAGTCATAATCTTGGCCTTATTCTTTTGTCCATCCTCTGGGTGCTGGTAGTTGAACATAGAAAATGACATGTCCAGCAATTGGGCCATAGGTGTCTGTGGTCCCATCTGAAGTTTTTGTAGCTTATGGCTGGGCTGACTGATGGATGAAATGTCCCATTAGTACCTCTCCTTCCCTGGAAGATGGATCTATATTAGTATATTTGTGAAAAGTTTCTGCTAATCAATTACAAAAGACAGGTGGATTTTCCTCTGTGCCCTGTATGATCCCATTCACTTTATTATAATTAACAGACTTTTTAATGCTCCTTTTCATCCTCATGATAAGAGCAGCTAGCATGCTAAATATCACTTCTAGCCTATGATGAATATTATAGTCCAAGTTTGGTTCTGGTGAGGAGAGAGTAGCCTCTCCAGGGTGATTCCCTTCCTTTTTTAAAGCATATTATTCATCTGCATAGCTCCTAGGCTCTTGTAGGATTCCTTCATCTTTCATCTGAGATACAGCAAGCAGCCACGATGAATTGGACATCTTACCATGATATATCAAAAAGAAGCATCAAAGTTTGGAACCCATATGCAGACTTAATAGGACCTTCTGACACTTGGTCTAGTCATTCTTTGCACTGCTGGACATCTGTGACTGAAAAAGGTACCTGTACTCTAGTACTTCCTCTCGTGCCTGGGATTTCTCTTAGGGGTAGGACAAATTGTGAACCAGAGTAGTAGGAAGCACCACTTCAGGTCCACCTTCAGGGCTTAAAGCTGTTTGTGCATACCCAGTCAGAGTTAGGGCTTCCTGAGGAGGCTGCCAAGTGAGCTGTAGAATGCTGGGTTCCTCTGGGTTACTAGGTTCTAATGGAGAGCCCTGGTCACTTGAAGGGGATGGCCCTGATTTATCGATCTCAGGATTATCGGGGGTAGCTGATGAACCTCCTAGTGTGGCTATTCTCCCTGAATAGATAAGTGAGACCGAGCTCCCCCTAAGAGACATGTTGGGGTCTCAAAACAGGGACCTCCAGGATATCATCTTCTTCCTCAGGGCCAGCACCAACTACCATAGCTCTTGAGTATTCCTTTTGATAGAGTCATAAAAGCCTGAACTTAAGGCATTTCACTCCATTTTTTATATTTTAAGCAGAAATGCCATACCTGGAGAATAATGTCATAGTTTAAAGTAACATCCCACACTCATCTTTTGCCATTCCCAGTTTGTATTGAATCCAGAAGGCACTATAGTAGTAGACAAGCTACTTTTATTTTAAATTGTCAGGATCAAACTTGTCCCACTTGCTATGGTTTGTGTCTGGAAGTCCCCCACAAGCCTCATGCAGTCATGGGGGGAATGCTTTACGGAGTTTGTGATTGATTCATTGTGCAGTGCTGGGATTATGGGTGTGAGTGCTACACCCACCCTAGTGGGTAGCCTATGTAATAATATAAGGGACAGAAATAGTCTTCTCTCTCTCTCCTCCCCTTTTGCTCTTGTTGCTTCTGCTCTCTTCTGCTTCCATGAACTGTTGCCTCTCTGGCATGCCACCCTGCCTTGGAGCCAGCTGATTATGGACTGAAACCTCAACAAACTGTGAGCTAAATAAACCTTTCATTACTTAATTTTGGGTGTTAGATATTTTGTTTCACAAATGAGAGAAAGGTAACGAAGACACAACTCATCAAGGATACAGCCGAGTGCTGAAATCGGTAGAATCTGTGTGGTAATAAGATCCAACAGATTTTCCATCTGCTTGTCTCTATAAAGAGAAGGAGACAGCTAGGCCTGTATTCCTTAGGTGGTGTCCCATGCAGAAAGAGGAAACCTGAAGTCCACAAGATAGCTCTTGTGAGTCTTTTACACAGCTTGGACACACTTCTCTGTGTGAACCTTAGGGTGATACTGGCATCATTTACCACACAATAAAGTCTTTGCCGCCATATTGAGACCCATTAACTCCTTCAGGACAAGGGGGCTAAGCCCCCTTGTCCTGTTGGCCTTGCCTAGTCCTTTACTTCTTATGAGGTGATGGCAGAACTTTCCCAAACAAAGTCCTTTTAGCCACCTAGTTGAACCTCTTGTTAGCCCAACTTATGTTTATTTTAAGTCTCTTAATGGCTTAGCTGGTATTTCAAGTCCACCGATGACTCTACTTAACCAGGGTGAAACCATATGGGAAAAACATCTCTCATATTTATTTCAAAGGAAAAAGGACCAAGAATAGAGATGGCTCTGTTTTTGTACACTCACAGTTACTTTAGTTAGCTTCTAAATGTTGCTAAATGCTGTTCTGTTCAGGCATCAGGCATAAGTCTTTAATTTATCTGCATTTAAACAGGTGAGCACAAAATCCAAGTGGCAATAGTCTCAGCAAGGCTATTGGATCTGGAGAAAGCAGTGTTACTAAGCTGAAAGTGTGAGTAGTGGCTGAGGCTGACAGTTGGCTCTACTGCCTTTTGTAACACCAATGCATTTGTGTTCTTTGCTGTCACCTGGGGAAGTGCAGCACCAGTGGCCCAAGTATCTGCTCCCACAGGGCCTCTGTCATGCATCTTGCTCTCAGCTTAGCGCAGGCCTGACAAGGTGCACAGTACCTTGCTGCCTATGGCCTTTAAATAGGCTAAGCACTTTGCCTGGCTCTGTAGTCCGGTATGCCCATGCATGGGCAGCAAGTCAGTTCAGTGCCATTTGGCTTGTCCAGTACTTGACCTGGTTATCTGGGCCATGATGAGAGGGGAGAAGGGGGCAAGAAGGTACTGTACTCACGTACACCTGGCCAGAGCAGATTAGGCTCTTCCATGTACTGGACCCTGGGGCCTTTTTTTTTTCTTTTTTGCCCAGAGCCACAGAAAGATGGCTGTGCTCCTTTAGGACAGCCTCCTGTGCTGCCTGTGGGCCCACATCTGCCTCACCAAATGTACCCACATTTGCCTGGGGCCACAGCTGTGGTCCTCATGTTGTAGTTCTGCCCCAATGGTTTTGTATTGGCAAAGGCTGCATGAGTTCTTCAAGGGATAGTACACAGTTTTTCTTTCATGCAGGAAGAAAGAAAAAGGTTCCTTCCTCTTGCTCTCACAAGCTCATATGCTTTTTAAAATCAGAGACTTTGCTTGTAAGCCCAGGTACTTAAAGAAGAAAAAAGAGGTAGAGAAAAAAGATGGTGTTGATTGGTGACACACACTCATGTAAACATTACACATAGTTACACAACAAGACAAGATGGTGGCTGGCCACATGGAAAGGCAATGTGACTGCCAACCTCATGCCAAGGTAACCTGGCAGCACTCCCAACCAAAATGCAACCTTTCCAAGCTCCTCCCACTACTAAAATCAATAAAAAGGCATTTGCAAACTAGACCAGGCTAATTTTAAAAAAGAGTAACAAAATGCACAACAAACAAATGCATGGACAACAAAGCATACCTGCGGAGTGAACACAGGTGGCAAGAAAGATAAATAGAGGCCTTCATTTCTCTCCCCTATTCTCCACAGCTATAAAAGCAGTAAACAGTTCACTGTAAACCTTGAGGATAGTCTTCTGCATTCCTGGCATAGGGGAGGGAGTGAAGGAGAGGAGGAGAAAAGAAAGTCTTTGTGACATTTTAGTGAGAAACAAAAAGTGTGCCCACATGAGCCTTACTTTGGCCTCATTGGTACCTGAACTGGCTGGCTCACCAGAAATGTTATTGGGTAGTTCTGTAGAAATGGCTTACCAATTAAATGTATTCCAGATTTTTTGTTTGTTTTTGTCTATAACAAAGAATTGAACAAGTCAAGCCAAAGAAGTTTATTTGAAAAGTGAGGAGTGAAAGGGGTAGGGGAAAAACTGGCTCTGCAGAGCAATCTTGGGCCAAACAAAAGAGAGAAGATAAAAGCAAAAATAAAAGCACCGCCCATGTCCGGGAGGCACAGTGTGGGCTAATGTGAAGAGTCATGATAGCAGGCCCTTCATGGCATCTCATCGCTTTTATGTCACTTACATCTCAAGGGTGCTCATGAGACTTTTCATATACAGGATCTGGGAGTTATTTGGTACTTTTCAGAGATCTTGTAATTGACAGGTCCAGTTTATTTCCCCAGTCAACTTTACCACATCCTATGTCCTTTGTCAAGCTGGCATCTCCAAATCTTTCCAAATTCCTCCCACAAGGCAGTTTCAAAGGCTTCTGAACCACATGGTCAGGTATATACAGCAGCAACTCTACTTCTCTGGTACCAAAATGTGACTTATTTACATTCTTGTCACTGAGACACAATACCTGACACCCACAATTTAAAGGAGAAAATATTTATTTCAACTCACAGTTTATAGCGATTGCTGTTCATTGTCAATTAACTCCAAGACAGGGCAGCATATCAGAGGAGAACGGAAGAGGAGGATTGTTCATGGCATGGTAATAGAAAGCAGAGAGAGATGAAGGGAGCTCAGAGGAAGATAGACTCTAGTAGGCCATTGCCCTAGTGAGTCACCTGCTCCAACCAATCTTTACCTTCCAAATCACATTTAGCAAGAAAGTTTTCCATGGACTATAACATTGATAAGTATCGTGCACTTGTGATCAAATCATTGCCCAAAAGTCCAACCTATGAGCACATGCGGCTCTTGGGGGACTCTCTAGATATAAACCATAGCAGTCTAGGTGAGAAAGTTTAATCCTGGATTAGCCTGGGAGATGGGTTTTGGATATTTTGTAAACAATTCTGGGAGGTTGATATATTGGTTACTTTTTCAAAGTCTACAATCTAGCACAGCTTGGTAGAAAAAATGAACTATGAGACACTGAAAACTCAGGCAAAACTTACTCATCATCCCCAGAGCTTCATTTCTGACATACCCCCTTCCACTAAATCTGCTTCATCTGCAGCCTTTTTCTTTTCATTGAACAGTAACTTCTCGTTACTCAAGCTAAAAATTTTCATTATGCTTGAATGTTCCCTCTGTCTCTGTTTCTGTCTGTCTCTATTTCTCTTTCATAGTTTATATCCAATCTTTTAGCAAATCCTGACTGTTTGGCCTTCAAAAATATCCAAAATCCAGTAATTTTTAATCCTCTCCATTGCTATCACCTTTGTCTAAAACACCACCATCCCTTGGTTGTGCTACTGTATGATCTGCTGTAGCTGTCAGTCATTGCCCTGATGTTATTGCCAAATAACATTAAAGTGTCAGTTGCTTACAATAAACATTCATTTTTTCTTACAATAAACATTTATTTTGCTTACCCAGTGGAATAGAATCAGCTAGGATGGCTCTATTTCAGACTGAGTCAAGTTTGTATCTTTGCCATGTATTATACTGTAGGACAAGCAGCTAGCTGTGGCATTTTCTCTTGGAACATGGCAGGTACAAAAGAGGTCACACCGAATCATACATGCATTTAAAATCTCTGGTAACATCATATCCTCTGGTGTTTCATTGGAAACAGCAAATTACATAGCCATGTTCTGCACCAATATGGTATTAACACATATTCTGCTTATTCTAGAAGAGATTACTACAGTCATAAGACAAAGGGATGGACACAAAGTCCTACAATAGAAAGAAAGTGAAAACTTAAAAGAGAAATTCGATTTACCATGTACCCTAACTGTTCTAATCTTTTTCAGGTCTTTGTTTAGATATCATCTTTTTTCCAGAGATATCTTTACAGTGCACAGTAATTTGGAATTCTTCAATGAAGCCTCTATCCTTTCCAGTCTGTTTTATTTTCTCCATAGCATGTATTATTAACACATTGTGCATTTTGCATATTTAGTTTATTGTCTGTGTCTTTTCTTTTTTTTAGTATTCATATTTTTTCTTTTTTGGTTTTTTGAGACAAGGTCTCACTATGTAGTCCAGGCTGGCCTTGAACTCATGGCAAGTCTGCCTCAGTCTCCAGAGTTCTGGGATTACAGGCATGTGCTGGTATGCCCAGCTTAATTTTTAAAATATTTATTAGTACATGTTTGCAGTATAAAATGATTACATTCATTGCACGGAGTTGGTACAAGTACTTAACGCATCTTAATTCTTTTCACTTCCCCTCTCACTTCCCTTCCTCAAATCTCCCTTCCCTTCTTCACCTCATTCTGCATCTTTTGTTTGCTTCCCATTTGCAAAACATCTATCTCTTTATTTCCTATTATCTTATATTTTTCTCTATAAAGTACAAGTTCCTTGAGGGTAAGTATTTTGACCTGATTTGCACACTCCTTGTTTTAGTTACTTTCTCATTGCTCAGACAAAATACCTGAGTTCCAGTTAAAGGAGGAAAGGTTTATTTCAGTTCACAGTTTGTACAGATTTCAGTCCATAATGGTTGGCTCTAAGGCAGGGAAGTATGGCAGAGGGACATGGCAGGGACAAAACAGTCCATGGCAGAGCAGGCAAGAGGCAGCCAGTCTGCCTTCCATATTCTCCTTTATATTCCATCCAGATTACAAACCTATTGGTTTGTACCACTTATGTCCAGGGTTAGTTTCATATTACCCACACGCAGAGCTGTGTTAAAGCAATCAGTGCCCTAATCCAATTATATACCCTTAATCCATATTCACACACCCTAGGTCCAGCCAGCTCTGGAAAGTCCCATCTATGAGTGCATGAGATTTTGGGGGGACGTTTAGATACAAGCCACAGTGTCAGAGAAGTAATGCTATGCCTAGCTCCAGATCTAGCTTTCACAAGGCCTGGAAGTTTCTTATCTTTCTCAAGGATAGCCAGCTACCGTGTAAGAACTCTGACAGAGCCGTTGCAGAAGACCAGATACCTTGTAACTGTGGGGGAGACAGACATCTCTGCTATGGGCCAGACTTCAAGACAAAAGATAAAAAAAGGCACCCACATACTTCCTAAGGATAAACATCAGGGATTGATATCCTAAATAGGTCTCTATGACCCCGAGGAAGCCAGGAGTCACTAACCCAACTCCCTACCAGAAAACCTACTGCTCTATATGCATGCCTGCTTGCTACAAAACTTGCTTCCCCACTTGTCCCTGATTTAATCAATTTTACCTGAGCAATTAATCTTATTGGTTGACCATAGTTCTGTCCCACCTCATGCCTACCTTGCAAGTTCCCATGTTTTCCCCACTTTAAACCTGTCTCACTTTGTGTTTTTGCTCTATAAAACTCCTTACAAAAGACAGAGTCTTTGGCAACCCACTAGGGACCCCTTCTGCCTCTCTCTCAATAAATATATTCTGCCCTTAAAAAAAAGAAGCCTGACTGCTCTGAGACCATCATAATATGAGAAAGCCTAAGTGGCTATATGGTAAGGCCACGTGGAAGATAATCCAAGAAGCCAATAGAGAGTGAAAACTGAGGTCCCAAACAAGGGTCCTAGTAAAGCCATCTTAGCTGTGCTGTAGCTGTTTAAGGTATCCTGGCAAAGGCTCCAGGCATCATGGAGCAGAGATCAGCCATTGATACTGTGCTGAGATTCTCAACTCACAGAATCATGAATAGGTAAAATTATTATGGTTTTAAACCACTAAGATTGGATAGTTCTGTAACAATGGAAAAGTGAAACAATAGAAAGTGGGTAGCAAGAAGCAGTTTAGTATATTTCCGAAGTTGTGAACTTTGAATAAAGGCTGCCTGGATACCAGTGGCATGACCTTAAACATGTAACTGAACATCTTTACTTCATTGCTCTTGCCTTTAAAACAGTATTAGTAATATCTCAAATCAGTGTTGTGATGATTAAGTGAATTCTTGCCTGTAAAGCCCTTTGAATTCTTTCTGGTACTTAATAAGTGCTATGTAAGTGTTAAGTATCATTGTGATGCTGCTTCTACTGCAGTTGATGTATAATTTTCATTATGGATCAATCACATTTACTTTCTTCTATCCCTGGAGTCCCTGAAGAGCAACACTAAAAATATCCAGGCAAGGAAAATAAAATTTCTTCCTTAGATACTAACCTGGGGCCTTTGCACATAGTATGCACACAAAATTTTTATTTAATTAAAGACCCCAAATCATCTCTGGCTGGCAGAGGAAAGAATTGGAGGATAACCACTCACCCCACCTCCATCTAATTTTCCTTTGCTTTCCATTTTGCATAGACAAATGTTCAAGTTTGCATTCCTCAAGCATATATTCACAGGCTGTCATGGGTGCACGGAAAAAATACAAGTGAGAAACCCTCTGGGAGGCAGGAGAGGCCAACTTGGAGAAAGACAATATTCACAGATTATCCACAAAGTGGATAATTCATGGGATAAATCAAGGATTGAGTTAATAAATTACTACTTCCCAAGCATTCCCAATGGCCTGAAAGGTTCATGTGGCTTCCTCAAGTTCCTACCACTGCTACAGGAGAATAGGATAGCTTAGGGAGGATTGGTTTTAATATAAGAATTTCCACCCTTCTTGTCACTCTCATGGAAATGCAAGATGCCAAGCCTGAGGGGAGGTGGGTGTTGAGTGTTTATCTGACTAATCTGCAAATCACCATAATGTAGCCAGTGCCCAGGTAGTAGGAGGCAGTTGGAAGAAAAAGCTGGGCCTCTGAAGAAAGTTGTACAAATGGAGGGGGCTCTTGGAAAGGCCCAGAGGACATGTCCCGAGCCAGTAGTCAGAAAGAGAAGGAAGGGTCAGAGAGAAAGCTAAAGGCAGCCAAAATCCTTCTCTTACCTTTTCTGATTACCCCTACATACACTTTCCTCATTTTTTCCACTATTTCCCTCTTGCCACACCAACTTTTCTAACCCAATTGCACACTTCTCCTCTGGTTTGTGCCTTCCAATCCCAAAACAACAACCATTCTTCATCTGTGCTTTTCCCCCCATGTATTCAAAACTGCCATGCCCTTGGAGAGTGAAGCCCATTCTAAATGAAGCCACTAATGCAAGCCCAAATGAGGTGAACAAGAAAGAGCCAACTCTGAGTGAGCCACTTCCGAGTGAGGTAATGAATGGTAGAGGCTGAGGTACAAGGAGAGTTCTAGAATCCTGCTGTTGTCTGGAGAAGCAGTGCAGAAAAAGGTGGACAGGTTAGTCTGGGTAGCTGCTGGACTGCTAGAGAGTTGAGATGGAACACTTAGGACCTCAGGGTGCTAGGGAGGGTCTGTAGCTAATAAATTTCTGGCTACTGGGGTGGGATAGCAAAGGGCCAGTGTGTAGTGCGGTGGGAACAAGGGAAAAAAACCAACCAGGCCCTCTCCCTAGGAAGCTACCAATTGCTGTGTCACTTGGCTCTCTGTGTGTTCCAACAGGGGCACTGTCTGCCCAGCACATGATGTTGCAAGGAGCAAAAATAGTCTCTGGTAACTGCAAGATCTGTTTATAGAGTTCCGGCCTTCACACCACCTGTGAGTTACACGCACCAAGCAATCCTTTCTAAAGAGTGAATTTCTTCTTTTTCTGAAAGGCCCAAGGGCTAGAAAAAGGTTGATGATTTACCATACTTAGATCTTTTGAGCAATGTTTTCTGTCTTTCTCCTATCCACAGGACTCTCAGCCTGCCCATCAGGCCCTGCCCTCCCTCAGAGTGTCCTCAGGCTCTGAGCCCTTCTCCACGTCCCCCGTTCAGCAAAGTTTGCTTATTCTATCCCCTAGTCTCTCTTTATCTCTTGCTAACTAATGTGAGCCAGCTCCAGAAATTCTAACTCTTTCCCAAATGCTACAGATACAGCCCTTCATGTTACTGAGAACTAATACAGTGGGTTACCTGTCCCAGGTAACATATTCTCATTTTTACAGGGGAAGTCTGAGTTCTTTAACATAAAAAGTGACTGTGACTTTTAGGCAGGCAGGCCACAAGGAGGCTATTTTTCATCCATGGGAGCTTTCTCCTGGTAATGTGCCCCACCAATCTATGCTGGCAACTGCAAACTCTGACTTTGTCTAAGACCAGACCTGTATCCTTGGAGTAGGAATTAGAGACTCAAGCACTGACTTAGTGATGAGCCAGCTAGGCAGGCAACTGAAATAAGCCTAGTGGGTGGTGCAGGCAGGTCTGCGTGACAAACTGAAGCACACATGTCCATCTGAGATATGAAATACAGTACTAAGGCAGATAATAAACTTCAATGAAAAACACCCTCATTGCTGGGTAGATAAGAAAAAGTAATGGGCCATAGGTGAATCAGAGAGTGAATGTATGCTTTGTTTAAAAAGGTCAGCTGCTACTTGCTCTAGCCTGACATTGCTGCATGTCAAACTGCATGCATACACTTGGCAGAGTATCGACATTCCCAAGAGAAACCAAAAGAACTGATGTGTTTTTAATGCAAAATCTCCAGCTTTTATAGTGTTGGGGATTGAACTCAGGGTATTCTAACTGAGCTACATCCCTAGTCCCTCCCCTCTCTTTTAAATCTTGAGATTGTCTATTTAAGTTGTCCAAGGTGGGCTGAAATTTGTGATCCTACTGCCACGGTCTTCTAGAGTGCTGGGATTATAAGCATGTACCATTGTGCCTGACTCAAAATCTCCAGCTTTTAATGCTGTCAAATAACCAAAAAATACCATTCAAATATTAAACATGTCAAGAAAAAATACATCTATGGAATGTTTCCTACCAGAGGACTACCTCTGCTAGAGAGCACCAGCCCATAATTTTATTTTTATGGTATGGTATTTCAGTACTTATGCACAATGTGAAGTGATCAGGTAAGGGTAATTGACATATTGGCACTTCAGACATATAGCATTTCTTTATATTGGGAACTTTTTCTTTATTAGCTATTTTGAATTTTAAAATTCATTATTGTTAACCATAGTTATCCTACCATTCTACAGGTTATTATAAGTTATTTTACCTACCAATTGCTTCTCAGTACCCATTAATCACCATCTCTTCCTACCACTCTAGCCCATGGTAACATTCAGTCTATGCTCTCCTTCTATGAGATCAAATACTTGAAATTTCACACATGAATGAGATAATGCTGCACTTGTCTTTCTGTGCCTGGTTTATTTCATTTAACTTAATGTACTTCAGGTTATTCATGTTGTCTCAAATGACAGAATTCCATGCTTTTGTGAGCCCAGAATATTGAATCTCAGACAATGTTTGGCTTGATATTGACTGTGTATGTTCATTAATAGAAGACAGGGGATCTCCACAAGGAGATGACTTTCTTCATCTCTTAAAAAATCTCATTAAATGTGTTTGAGTAAGGCAATTAAAAAGAAAGGTCTTGAGAGTCAGCCAGTAACTAAATTCAGTGACTATTCAATTATCTATGGAAGGACTGCTTGCTCTGTGGATTAGCCATGGGAATTTTAAAGTCTGAGCCCATTTCTTCTGACACCCAATATATCCTTGAATGCCGCATGACATTCATCCACCAGGAACGGGCACAGAAAATATTGACCAATGGCACTTACAACCAAAGAACACACAACAGTTAGGATAGCAAATCTGGAAAGAAGGTAATTCAAAAATCCACCCGAAATTCCATGCTATTGTGAATCTCTGGGAGAACAGAAGAAGTAAAAGCCACTGATGTCTTTAAATCCATTTAAGTAATAAATATTGGAAAGGAGAATTTGCTTGGGGGTATCTATGCACATTTTTTTGTCTAAAATTCTCTCAAGTGATTCATAAACATAAATAGTCCCCCTGGAACAAAACTATTCCCTTTTCCCCATTTAGTTCCCTCTTCTTTTTATTCTTTTCATCTTGAATGTTTTCTGTGTACCAGGCACTGTGATAATCATTGAGCATAAAGCAGTGATCAAGACACCTGCCATTCCTGTCTTCTGGTTAGATTCAGAGTAGGGAACTCATATGATACAGCCTGTGACACATATTTGAACCTACAGAAGTTTTTAGGTACATATCTGTGGAGAGTTCACCATATTCTTAGGCCATAGCACAATATTATGCTATGTAAGAAAAAGTACTTGGCCCTGAGAATAAAACACGTTTCCATTTGAATAATGGCTCTGCTATTGCTACATGTGTGACATTGGGCAAACTACTCATATGTCTTTATGCTTTAGTTTAAAATAGTACTTTATTTTATTTATTAATGTATTTATTTATTTGGTACTGGGGATTGAACACACAACCTTGTGCTTGCCAGGCAAGCACTTACACCAGTACTTTAGTTTAAATAGTAATAATAGTTTAATATTAATTCCTACTTTATAGAGTCATGTGCTTAGCAGAGGAATTGGTGTGTAGTCCTCAGGAACAATGGATTTCCTCCTTTTATCCTGTAATTTGAAAGTGATGCCACTTGCATTCATGTCACTGATGATATGCACTTCTAAGATAAAGTTCAGTGATGGAGATGGGCAATGCTAATCCACACATTATTCTTAATTTCTCTTTGTAAACCTTTATGCTTATCCTGGATATATTTAGTAAAAGTTTAAGAATCTTATTTATTGGTATGCTAAATTGGCTACTTCTATCCCAACTCTGTGTTCACAGACATCCTATTGATTACTTGAAATTAGCCATAGTTGAAATATTTACACTACAGAAACTGGCAAATGTTACAAATCAGAGTTTTTAATACCTGCTCAAAGAGCTAGTTGATAAACATTTACCACTACACCACTATGCAGCATTAGATAGAGGCTCACTAGGTCGTCTGGTCCATTCTTCAGTGCTGAGACTAAGGTCAAAAAGCAGGTATCTGAGCTTCAAAATTTAAAGAAACATCAAAGTTTTTAAAAAGCAGCTCTAAAGGTGGTACAATACTGAGTGTGGTGGCACACACCTGTATTCCCAGCACTTGGAAGGCTGAGGCAGGAGGATCACAGCAAGGTTGGGACCAGCCTGGATCATATAGTGAGTTCAAAGACAGACTGAACTACATAGTGAGATCCTATTAAAAAAAGGTGGTGCAAATAAAACCCAGACACAGAACACTATTTTAAGAGCTTGCCTTATTCTAGTTCCCACCACACCTTTCCTCCATATGAGTACATACTCAATCAATACTTACTGATCATTTACTGTTTGCCAGATTCTTGTTTAGAAATATACAAAATTCAAGGCTTGAAATCATTAAGAGAAGAAGAAGAGAAAGGGGTCTAGAAGAGAAGGAGAGGATGGCAAGGGAATATAATGGGGCAGAAGAGGGTAAGATTGAAGTATATTACATGCAGGTATGAAAATGTAACAATGAAGCCCATTGATATGTGCTAATAAAAAACAAAATCCTTGGTATTATGGAACATAAATTTTAATAGAGAGAGAGGCAGGAATAAATGATAAATAATTAAACATATAATACTTTAGATAAGATGATGTGTTAAGACAAAAAAAATAAAGCAGATAGGAGTATACAGGAAATGTTTTGAGGTAACAAAGTCAGTAAAAGCCACACTGAAAAGCAATTGAAGACTCAAGGAAGTGAGCAAATTAACAATAATTCTTTTCTTCCATAGTGTAAGAGCTGTCTGGACAAAGAAAATCCACAAACTTCCATCTTAGGCTCACACATTGATCCATTTATACATTCATCCAGAGTCTATTGATTGAATGCATAAGGCCAGGCATTTCACTTGCTGAGGACAAAATAACTGCTGATATTACCGTGTGCTCAGCATGTACCAGGCACTTTTCCAAGCATTCATGGTGCATTTACTCATTTAACCATCATAACCTCCCCGGAGGAAAGTTCCAATATTATCTCCATTTCGTAGATAATGAAATTGAGGCAAATGCACAGAGATGATTAAGACATCAAAAAAGCTCTTAGTCTGATGAGAAAGATCAAGGTATAAATAAATATAATGAAGGCTAATAGTAACAATAACACAAAAGGGTCTTATTTCACCCTGAGATGTTGGAGGTGGTAGCTAAGAAAAGTTTCTCAGAGGAATCTATTGTTTTGCAGCAGGGATATTAAAAGAAAGAGCTTTCTATTGAACTCATTGTAAGGCTGTTATGAAGAATGCTGTCCACTGCATCTTACAATACCCTCTTTTCTGAGAACCCTTGGAAGATATTATTTTAAAGACCCAAGGGAAGCAAAAGGCATCCTGAGCTTCACTTTAAAAAGGCTGGGGAATACAGAACTGTGAGTCCTATAACTAATCAGATTTTTATCCTTGTCTGAGCTGCCAGAAAGCTTAGAAACAAATTTGTGTACCTGTCTAGGAATAGAAAAAAAATTTTGGCAGGGAATTTTCTAAATGAATCTCTAGCTGAGGTTTTGTTTCTTTCACTGTTATCCTTTAAGGCTAAGCTTTTATTATTTACTTGTTTCTCTCATTTTGTGCACTTTATTTTTTATTTTTTTAAATTTTATTTTAAAGATAGTAAAATCCAACAAAACAAGACAGAATAAAGTCAATCAAAACAAAGCAGTAAAATTGGTACAGAACTTCAGAGCAGTATACTAGTAAAATAATAGCTACTATAGTATATCTTGCTGTTCTCACGATAGTTGTCCATTCTATCAGGTATAGTAAAATCAAACCAAAAACAAAGCAGAATAAAACCAATCAAAACAGAGTATTGAATAAAGCAAAACAATTAATCAGAATAAAGCAAAACAGTGAGAACAATATTGGATTTCAAAGACAAGATAGAAGGAAATCCCCCATATTTGCCACACTGCATACTGTCATCCTCTCAAGAGATGCTCAGACTGCTGGCTTCAGGCCTGCAAAATCAACCAATCAACACAAGCATTCAGTTGCTCTATGCACCTTAGTTGCTATCAACTCAGCCAGCCGGTCCTTTGAAACAGCAGGTTGCTTATGGGGGTAGGGGGAAGGGTTGTTGATTTTCAGCCCATGCATTGGTAGGCTCACAGGAGGGGCTGACTTTTCTTTTCCTGGAGCCTGTTGCACTGCTTACCATGAAGGCTGGCTAGTTGTCTTCTGGTTGGATCCTCCCAGACCCAGCATATCAGGTTCTCGGGAGGCACTGACTTTTCTCTTCCTGGAATCTGTGCCACTTGCGCTGCTTGCCAGGAAGGCTGGCTAGTTGTCTTCTCCATTTTGTGTACTTTAAAAACCACTACAAATATTTGTAAGAATAAAGTATGCTATAGGTAGTAAATTGCCATCATTTTTTCTTATCTTTTGTTTCATTTTGTGCAGTTTCAGTTACTCATGGTCAATTGTGGTGTTAATATATGGTACATATATATATACATATATATGACATAGATATACATATACCTTCAATGTATATATATAGAGGGTTCTTAGAGTATACTGACATAGTTATTATATTTAATTATTAGTTATTGTTGTTAATTTCTTACAGTGCCTAATTTATAAATTAAATTATCATATATATATATATATATATATATATAGTTTGTTGCTATCTATAAATAAAATAAAGGAAAAATGGTAGGAAACAAATAGGCATACTTTTTAGAGATGAAGAAGGGGTTCAGGGAGAGAATGGGTTAAGCAGATTGAAAATGATCCAGATACGTTATATGTGTGTACCAATACCTCAAAATGAATATAACTGTCATGTTTTGAAAACATGCATTAATAAGAAAATCTTAAAAATGAAGCTAACCTTACAAGGGTGAATTTAACAGGTGGACAAAGAGAAAAGACATTAGAGACAGCATGTGCAGAGGGATGAAGGCATGAGAAATGATGGTGTACATCAGGAAAATAGGCTGCCAAGAAAGTGGCCCAACACAACCTCAGTTCCACAACTTATAGGTTTTATGACTTTTTGAATGTATCTGTGCTTTGGTTTCTTTTCTATAAAGTGAGAATGATAGTTCTCTTATCTTAAGGAATTGTGAAGATTAGATTCACTCATATACCCAAAAATATTTATTGAAAATCCTCCACATGCCTGGCACCCTGCTAGACACTGGAACTACAGTGGTAAATAGAGAGATGATGGTCTTGCTCTTCACGTAATATACAGTGGCCATAAAACACGTGAGTTTTATTGTAACGTGTCTAGCACATGTTACATTGTAACATAGTTACATTGGAACATACACTGCAGCACACCTTACATGCCCAATAACAAGAATACTATAAATAATAATATAATAACAATAGTATAAATACAGTTGCATATTCAGAACAGAATAACTCATGGAATTTCTTGTATGAGTAGTAGCACAGGGAAAGGAATGGCAAGATGTTTCTGGAAAAGTACGAGGGGACAGGAGGACAGATATTCTAAATTCTAAGTGTGGGGTCACAGATTTTTTGAGAGAGAGAGAAAGAGAGAATGTTTGGTGGAGGGAAGTGATTTTTTAATTTTGAAAAACATTTGGTTGGCAACCCATTCAGAACCCCTCATGTCTCTCTATCCCCCATTTCTTTACCCAAATAAATTTTCCTACTCTTAACTGTGGAGGACCACCTGGATGACTCTCCTTGAATAAAGAGCAATTATCTCCATTTTGACTAAACCTGCCCTGTCTCCATGTACTGATAAGTACAGAGCTGGCTAGACCATTTATTTATCACTGCAATTGGCTTTAGGCAGTGTAAATAAGGCTAGCTGAGGTGCTGATTCTTAATCTTTGAAGCCAGGTGACAGTCACTGTTTCCCTGCCCTGGGACTCCCAAACAACATGGTTGAGTTGGGAGAGATGAAGTGTCACTTCTCCATGCTCCACGCTATCAGCTGGGATGAGCTTTGAGATAAGAGGCTATGACTTCCCAGGGCAGAAAAGTTTACACATCTCAACTGAAGCACCAGCCCCAAAACATTAGATGCTACCTCAATTGTGTTATGCAGATTAGTCTTTCTGCATATCTTTCTCTCTGCATATTGCAGAGGTGCCTTCAGGCCTCCTACTTAGCCCAACTCACAGTACTTAAGTATTTCCCACCATTCTCACAGTCACTCATCCTCAAGCCACTCCCTTCTTCACGAATTAATAAAATCCAGGCTGGGCCCTGGGTTGAGGCCTTTGTTCTGATGAACTTTCATCTTGGCCAGACTTAGGACCCCTTGGCTCCCCGTAGCCATGAATATATCTTAGCGTCTTTATTCTCAACCTGGGTTGCACTGGAAGTAGTAGATTGGAATTAACTTATTGGAATTCCAATAACTTTTCCATGGTATTACAAATATAAACTTCCCAGATCACAAGAGGTCTAGGAATGGCTCTCTATATTAAGCTCCATTGTTCCTTAGAATTCATTCTTCAACTTCAGGGAAGACGAACTTGATGTATCTGACATCAAACATTTACCCTATACCATATTGGAGGGCCCACTAGATCTTTGGTGTGAGTTTGGAGACTAAAACTAGAAAGGTAACTGGACAAGAAGACAGCCAATATTTGGTCCTGGCCCTCCAAGTTCAGTGAGGACCCAGGATATGAAGGAATCTTTTCTACAGGACCCTACAACTTTGGTGAGTCACCTAATCTGCTAAGCAGGGAGATTGCTGTATCCCAGAGGACAGGAATCAACAAATGTGCAGTGTGCCAAAAGAGGGTCACCGAGGAAGGAAAGTCTCCCATGCTTTCACAGAAAGCAATGTGGTCAAACAGGACTGTTACTCATCCTGGTGGTTGACACTGAAAGATGAGCTGAGAGGTTCTGTACATAGATCCAAAAGTAATGCCTGAGGAGACTTGACTGAACTTGATAGACAGCAAGAGGTTAATTTTGATAAGGTACATCTCACTTTAACTTGGTCTTAAACATCCAGCAGAAAAATCTAACAAAAGATGCATGAAAGTAATACCACAGTAATAAAAGCTAGTCACAAGAAGGCCTCTAATCACTGACCTTTTCTGGCAATTTCTAGCTACACCTATAGCTGACTGCTGCTATGGTTCATTAAGGCAGGAGAATCTATAAAAGCTTAACAAGCATCTTAACATTTCTTCTTTCCATTTTTTTAAAAGCTAAAGCTAGATGAATTTACAACAAGAAATATCAGACTTACAGAAAACCTCCCTCAGTAGAGGGATCTAAGAGCCAAATGGGTACTATAGCTATTCCAGTCCCTTAAGAGAAGTTTCTGGTTGTGGCTCTTTCCCCAATCTGCCTTCCCATTCCAGTGCTCATGCTTTGATTATACATGCTTTAATTTCCTAGAAAATTTGCTTATTCTTGCCTAGAGGCTGCCAAATTCCATACAGATGGAACCAACGAAAAATGTGCCAGACTCTTTTTACCCAGATCCACTAGATCAACCTCATAAAGGAAATGGATAACTGCTAAAACTGCAACATGACTTCTAGCCAAGGCCCATTAGATTAGCTCTTTGGTGAAGGCCCTTGCCTGCAGTTTCCCTTACACTGACTCTTCTTGGCTCGAAGCAGCTAGATGGAAATTATGCCTCTTCTCCCCCAAATTCAGTCAAGGATATCTCTTAGAGGGTGAAATATCACATATAGCTAAGTGAGGTAGAAATATAATAAGCAGTAACGCGGGGCTGGGTCCTTGAGGGAGTCAGTGAAGAAAATAACACATTAAAACTGTGACTTGGAGGCATACCTCAAGAAGATTAAAATCACAATGGCCAGATTTGCCTACTTTCCTAAGGGATAAATAGAAGCTTGAGATTATTGGTACCACCCTTTTGAGATTTCCCGTATACATAAACCATTATCTCATTAGGGGTAGGCCATTCTCACCCACTAAGACTAAGCGTAGGGCTACTAAAACTAAGAAGACTAAAACTACAGATTATCTACGGGTTAATGATGCCATCCATATGCTTTGTCACTATTGAATCAATATTACCTAAGTGACTACACTTGTTCTGACCCATGTTGTACCCACCCCTCATGATTTTGATTTATGAAACTACCTCAAAGAAGTGGGCTCCTTGGGAATCCATCTAGGACCCCTCCTGTCTCTCATGAGCTAGTCTTATTCTCCACTTCTACTTCCTATCCCTATTTTTCATTCCTTTTCCCCATTAAATTTTCCTACTCTTAAAAAAATATTTGGAGAATTTGAGTCCCTAAGTTCTTATGTCTAAGCTAAGTCTCTCTTTCTATAGTTTTTTTCTCAGAATTGATCCTAGGGCCCTCACATAGAGCTACATCCCAGACCTTTTTTATTTTGAGAGAAGGTCTTACTAAGTTGATAACTCATCTGGGCTAGGCTCAAACTTGTGATCCTCCTGCCTCAGTCTCTTTGACTATTGGGATTACTGGCATACATCACCATGCTGAGCTCTTCTTGTAGTTTTTATGTACATTTGTATCATCCTTTACTCTATTTGCTCCCTTCTTTCTGTTCTCTTTCTCCTTTTTTGCCTATTACTACTCCACCTAGCTTTCATTTATGGAATGATTCCAATGTTAGGCACTGTGCTAAGTTCTCAATTTGTGTTTAATTGTACTTACACCATAGGGTTGTGAAGGTTATTATCAAATTTTATAGATGTGAAAATTGAAATTTAGGGAAGTTAAGTAATTTGCCCAAGGTCATGTGGTTAGCAGAGTTATTTCTGAACTCATGGTCTCCACAATATTGATGCCTATTTCATGAATACCAGGCACTCATTTACCTAAATTTAACCCATTTCTTTTTTCTTTCTTTCTTTCTTTCTTTTTTTTTTTTTTTTGCGGCACCGGGGATTAAACTCACAGCCTGCCAAACAGGTGCTTACACCACTGAGCCAAACTCCCAGTCCTAGTTTTTTAAGGCGGGGTCGCACTATGTAGCTCAGGCCAGCCTTGCACTCGCATTGTAGCCCAAGCGGGCCTCAAACTCACAACGCTCTCCTACCTCAGCCTCCCGAGTGCTGGGATTAAAGGCATACGCCACCATGCAACCCATTTCATTTTAACAATAACCTCACTAGATAAATGTTATACTCATTTTATGGATTGGACTCAGAGGTGTTAAGTAACTTTCTGGAAGTCATATAGCTTATATATAGTATAATTCTACATTCAAAATTTAGGATAGTACTACTATTTAAATGGTAGGATTTGAGCCAGCGATATAGCTCAGCAGCACAAGTTCCTGCCTGGCAAGCACAAGGTCGTGAGTTCAATTCCTGGTACCAAAATAAATAAATAAATAAAATAAATTTAATTTAAAAATTAAAAATTAAAAAAAATAAATGGTAGGATTTACAAAGTTTGCACTAGAATTCAGGTCAGTAGATAGGCTAAACAAACCATAGTTCTTCTGAAAGAACTATAAGCAACTATCTGACGTTGACTAGTCATTGACACAGGTTGACAGCAGGTCCTGAGGCATTGGGCCTTTTATTTTATTTTTTATTTTTTAAATTATATTTTAAATATAGTAAAATCCAACAAAACATAACAGAATGAAGTCAATCAAAACAAGCAAGTAGAACTGGGTACAGAACTTCAAAGCAAGATACTAGGAAGCTTCTATAGTATATCTTATCTTCACAATAGTTGACCATTCCATTAGGTATAGTAAAATCAAACCAAAAGCAAAACAGAATAAAATCAATCAAAACAGAATATGAAGTAAAGCAAAAAAAATTAATCAGAATAAAGCAAAACAATAAGAACAATATTGGGCCTCAAAGACAAGATAGAAGGGAATCCCCCATATTTGCTACATTGCATACTGTCATCTTCCCAAGAGATGTTCAGACTACCAACCCCAGGCCTGCAAAATCAACCAGACAATACAAGCATTTAGTTGCTTTATGTACCTTAGTTGCTGTCAACTTAGCCGGTCCTCTGAACCAGCAGTTTGCTTATGGTTGGGGTTGGGGGGGTCCTTGATTCTTAGCCTGCGCACTGGTAGGCATACGGGAGGCATATATCTTTCTCTTCCTGGCATCCATGCCAGTCACACTCCACTCACCAGGAAGGCAGGCTAGTTGTCTTTTGGCTGGAAACTCCCTGACCCAACATGGTGGGTTCTCGGGAGGCATGGATCATTCTCTTCCTGTAGTCCACGCCAGTCATGCACCACTCACCAGGAAGGCAGGCTAGATGTCTTCAGCATTGGGCCTTTTAATGAAAGGCTAGAAACTAGAGTTTGCACCCAAAGAGCTTTTCATCATTCTGTCAGTCCTACACATACACGCACACATATACTAGTCACACATACCCAGTTGCCACAAAAACAAACTGGAGAAGTAGAGTTGTACACAGGGACATTTGACTTCACTGCCTACTGAAGAAACTGGTAGAGGTAGAAATGAATGAATTGGGCTTAAAAGATCTTTTTCCACAAAAATCATTATAAAATGCCACCATCTCTTAAAGCCTCTCGGCCTGGCTCCCGATTCATGGAAGATAAGTTCAGAGTTGTAGGCCTGCCACCTTACTGCCACACAAAACATTAATCTTCTGGGTATTTCCACCTCCCTGACAGCACAGGATAATCAGACAGACTTACACCTCTGAGACATGATCATGGGATTTACAGCACATAAACTGCTCAGGTTTTGGTGTCAATGGCTATAGCTTTTACTTTTCATAATCTTTCTTTTTTTCCCCCAGAATGTCAAGGACAACTTCCTACATTTATAGTCTGCATATATTTCACCAAAAATCCCTGGTTCTCCATTAGCCAAAGAAATTCATTTGTACCACCCACATCTAGCATTTGCAGATATTGGAATAAAAAGGTACCTGACATTATCCTAGGGTTATAAGAGCCTGGCTTGGTAGTTAGTATGCTCAATTTGTTGGAAGGAAGGCAAAAAGGATCGGAGCAGAGGCATGCTTAGGAAATGCAAGGCCTATGTACAGGAAGAATAGAGGATATAATTGCAGAAAGACCAAGGAGGATCTTCCCCCACTCCCTCACTTGATGATTTGCTGTTGCTATTGAAATGCTACCATTCATGTTTGATTTCTTTGGCCTCAGAGTTAATTTCCTGTTTGATTGCAAATGTCCTTGAAAGAAACACATTAATGTGTTTCAGAGAATGAGTTCATCAATTCAGATGTATAACTAGCTAAAAGAAAGCTGTTTTTCTAAATCATTCGATGTTTTCAAGTAAGTAGTACATTTACATGATCCAGTATTCAAACCTATTTAAAAGAGATACATTAAGAAGACACACTTCTGTCCTGCCTTAATTTATCCCATTCTTTATCCAATTCCCTTGCCTCCAATAGGTAATCAATTTTTAAAAATTTCTTATACAATCTTTTACTAGTTGCACAAATATGTGTGTGAATTTTTCTTATTCCTACTTTCTTCCATAAAATTAGCAAATCATGTACCATTTTCTATATTTTGCTTTCTTCAAGGTGTTGTATATCATGAAGACATTTCAGTATCAGTACCAAGACAATTCCTCCAATTGCTATGTTGTATTAGCATACTAATTTATTTATCGGTTCCCTAAAGATGGACATTTGAGCTGTTTCTAACCTTTCACTATTATAAACAATACTGAGATGAATAGCCTTATAGATGAGTTGTTTCTTACTTGTGAAGGTGTACACGTAAGATAAATACCCAGAAGGGTAAATACTGACAAATTGTTTTCTGTAGTAGTTGTATCATTTTGCCTTTCTGGTAGTAAGGTATGAGACTGCTTCTTTCCCTGTTACTTGCAATAGAGTGGTACAAACCTCTCAGATTTTGACAAATTCAATAGGAACGAAATAGAAAGTACAGTTTTAATTTACACCTTTTATGAGTGTGGTTGCATATCTTTTCATATGCCTTTATAAAATTTTTTGTGATACTAGGAATTAAAACCAGAACCTTCTAATTGAGTGAAATTCATAGTCTCTTTCTATTTTTTATTTAGAGACAGGGTCTTGTGAAATTGTTAAGCTGCCCAGGCTGAGCTTGAACTTGTGATCCTTCTGCCTCAGCCTCCTAGACTGCTGAGGTTATAGGTGTGCACCACCATGCCTAGAACCTTCCCATATATTTAAGGGCTATTTTAATTTCATTTTCTAAGGCTGTTCCTTTTTCCATTGCATTAATATTTTCCTTCTTGGTTTCTAGGAGTTCTTTGAAAAATCAATTTTTGTGAAAAGAACAACAACAAAAAAACACATTTTTAAAAGAGGGAAAGGATGTTGTAAACTGTCCTGGAACCTCAGGCATTGCCTAAAGAAAGGTACACTTTGTGAGGTAGCTGGGTGACAACACAGAGTGCCTAGTTTTGAATTAGTTTTTTCTTCATCAAACCATCTACAACATTTTAAAAGTATTTATTGAGCACTTAAGTTTGTGCCAGGTACTGCATTAGGCATTTGAGGTCACAATGAACTAAAAAGACAAAGATCTCTGCCTTCCTTTAAATTTACACTCATTCACCCACTGGTTCATTAAAGGTACAAACCCTTAAAGAGGCACAAGGGCTGAGTAGATCAGTAAGACCTGGATTTTCTCTCCTGATTCAGTTTGGTGGGACAAGGAAAGAATATCACACCATGGTGATACTAAATTGTTATTGGCTACTTGAATGAATGAAGGAGGAAATACATGCAGTTCGAGGTGACACACTAAAGTAATATATTAACTATCTATTGCTTTGTAGCAAATTTCTTCCAAACTTGCCAATTTAAAATAACAAAGATGTATTATTTCACACAGTTTCTAAGGGTCAGGAATTGGAGAGGCTTGTCTGGGTAGTTCTTGCTCAGGTTGCAGCCAAGCTTCTGACTGGGCAATTATTTCAAGGTTCTACTGGACCTGAGTGATCCAGTTTCTTGCTTCCACACAGTTGTTGCTAGGCCTCAGTTCTTCATTGGATGGTGGCAATATCTATGTTGAAAGAAGGGCTGGCACATATTAATATATAAATATAATCTAGCTATTATTACCTAAAACTGAGGCATTCTCAAAAGATTTTAAGTATCAAAGTGACCTGAGGGGCTGGGGACATAGCTCAAGGGTGCAGGGCCTGCCTTGCAAGCATGAGATCCTGAGTTTGATTCCCAGTACAAAAAAAAAAAGTGACCTGATCATTTTTGCTGTTTCAGAAAATTTCAGTTTTAGTGTGAGGAATTGATTAAAGAGGAAAAAAGCAGGAAGAAAGGGGACCCATTAGAAATCTATCACAAATGAGACAAAACAGTGACCTAGATTAGGGTGTTGCTAGCAGAAGCAGAGAAATGTACACATATGGAGTATATTCTAGAACTTTCTACACATGAATCAGAGGTGAGTGAAATGGGAGAGGCAGATAGGGAACATAGGAAGGAGATCAAGTTCTTTCATTTGTGGAGGTGGGTGGAGAGGGTGAATTAAATTAGGGCTATGTAGATTTTGAGGTGCTTGCAAGATAACTATGTGGTAATGTCTGATTGTTGGCCAAATCTGTGGGAATGCAACTCAGAAGAGAATTGGGAGTGCAGTTCAGAAGAGAGATCTGAGCTAGCGTCATTGGCATATGGGTCACTGAAACCATGGGTGTAAGATTGCCCGAGAAAACATATGTCCAGTGTGAATGGATATAATCCTAATAAAGAATCCTGAGGATCACTAGGAGTTAAGATATGGATAGAGGAAGAAGTGCCTTCAAAGTTGTGCTGGAAGGAGTGGTTGGAGAAAAAGAGGAAATTTTGAAGTGTGGTGTCATGCAAGCCAAAAGGGTGTCTCATGAAGGAGAGAAGGAAGGCTCAACTGTACCAATGCTTCCTTAATTCCTAATCACAGGAGACAAGAGCTTAAACTAGTCCACTGAGTTTCTTAATAAGATCATTGGTGATCTTCCTAAGAGTAATTCACTGGAGTGGGTAGGGGCATCCCTACCCTAGTCTCCTTCTTTAAGTATGAGGGACCTTTCGTGGGATTTGCTTTGACCTCCTCTGAATCAGCTTCTTAGAGATGTAGATTCATGGACAGAATTCACTGACACTGGAGCACTATTTCATCAGTTGCTAATCATAAATATTAGCTGCTAACATTTAGTCAGTACTGCTTTTAATTGGAAATGGCTAGTACCCTTCAAAACTCATGTTAAAATTTGGTCACTAATGTTACAGTGCTTACTATGTGCCAAGTATTGTTTTAGCTACATTAAATATGTCAATTTATTCATATTCCCAATTATTCATATTCATAAACCTTTTATAATGGAATTTAGTGGCCCAGATCACAATGTAGCTCCAGGTTGAGTTGAAATAGGGCCGATAAATGAAGAAGTAAAGCAAGATCCTCAGACACGTGGAAAACTTCAGCTGCCTCTGGGCTCTAAGCAAGGCCTTTTTCTTGAAGGAAGTAGGTTATTGAGCAGGACTGTCTAGGGCAGGAGCTCTCAGGTCAGGGAATATTTTAAAATATCATCCAGGAGACCAAGATTCCTTTCTCAATTGGGCCATCCAAAGTGCAACTCATAAACACTGGAAGATGCCTAACATGGTTTTCCATTGTTCTTCTTGAGTAAGAGGAAGCTCTTGCTACCTAGTAAATCTAATTTAATGAAGACTTAGGTCCTCATGGGTTAGAGAGCAGTGAGAGAAGATTGCTATTTAGGTGGTAGTTTGAGACTACTGACCTCCTAGCTCCTCTGTTAAGCTCTCCAAGCATGCACTGACATCCATAGACTGTGTGGGTATTACATCTATGTGGAGCTCTCTATACATGATACCTTTCCTGTGGCACTCAGCCCATCACTTCATAGGAAGGTGTGAGTAGCTTGTCTACTCCACCAGATTATGAATTCTCGATGGCAGAGATAAAATCTTATGTGCTGTTTCCCATGGCTTCTAAGATTTTTGCACAGTGCTTATTATGGTTGGTGTCCCCCAAAGCCTCATGCAGTCATGGAGGTGGCTGAGTCTAGTGTTTGTGATTGGCTTGTTGTCTAGCGCTGGGATTCACAGTGTGAGTGCTGCAGCCACCCAGGAGTGGGTAGCCAGTGTACAATATAAGGGAGGGAAGGAGGCATGCTTTTTCCCTTTTTGTCCTTTTTGCTCTTATTGCTTGCAGCCACCATAAACAGCTGTCGCTTAGTCATGTTGTTCTGCCTTGGAACCAGCTGAGTATGGACTGAAACCTCCAAAATCTGTGAGCTAAATAAACCTTTACTTCCTTCATTTTGGGGGTCAGGTATTTTGTCTCAATAAGAAAAAGAAAAATAACCAAGACAAAATTCGGTACCAGGAGTGGGGTTGTTGCTGTGACTATACTTGACCATACGGTTCAAGAGCCTTTGAGAATGGCTTGTGGGAAGAGTTTGGAAAGGTTTGGAGATGTTACCTGAAAGAGTAACCCTGGTATATCTTAGGCTATTCTGTATGGGAGATTCTGGTCAGAGCTCAGAAGACCAGGAGGCTGATAGAAAGCCTGCCAGTAAAGACCAGGCTCAGGAGGTTTCTGGTGGGAAGAAGGACTACATTGGCTGTTGGACTCCAGGTGATGTGTGCTGTAAATTGGCAGCAAGTTTGTCTGCATCTTGCTCATGTCCAGAGACTTTGCCTGAGACTGAGATTAGGGTGATGGACTGATTAATCTGGCAGAAGAAATTTCAAGGTAGTCAAATGTTGAGGCTGTGGCATGGTTATTGTTGGGGGCTTTTAGTCAGATTTATGCTGTGAATCAAAAGCAAAGAACCCAGGAGGGCAATTTAAAACATTGTGAGTTTGGCCAGAAAGAAAGCTCCAGTAAAGCTGTGGACTGTAAACATAGAGCTGAGATCTTGATTGCTAAGAAGAGAAAAATTAAAAAGATGACCTGGGAGCATCACAGAGAGTGGTGAAGGGCCTCTACCCTTTGAAGCCTCAAAACTGCAAAAGTAAAAGATTTTGCTCGCAGAAGAAACCTGCAGAGTGCCGTGTTCCAGGATGGTGGTGGAGGCCACATGAGGTTCCAAAACAGCAGTGGCCACACTGGGTTCCAGAATGGAAGTGACATAAAAAATTTGTTCCTTAGAATCAGGTTCAAAGTGCCCAGTGATCCAGTTATTCAACCCCTACAGCCAAGAGAGAGAAAAGCCTGGCTACTGCTCCAGCTGGCAACAGATCTTGGCAGCATCCACATGGTGCTGGTTTTAGTGCATGCATAATGCACGAATTCTGTGGTTAATCAGAATGCATGAATTCTGTGGTTAATGAGGCTTCTACATGATTTCAGAGGGCAATGTGTAAAACTGTGAGTGTGAAGCAAAAGGTGAAATGGAGAACCCAGAAGTTTGGAAAAGGCAGGAGTATGGATCGTCTAAGGAAACCTACAAAGAGGGAACAAAGTGGGCCAAAGACAAGCTGTGGAAGCTAAAACCACCCAAAGTGCCATGGAGGTGAAGTCACTCAAGCATTTTGGAGCGCACATCCAGATTGCCTCCGATGCTGAGTGTGAAACTCCAGGACTTAATGCTTGCCCTGCTGGATATTAGAGTTCTTTTGGTCCCATTACTTTGTATCCCCCTGTTTGTACACTTTAAAATGGTAATGTTTATCTTGTGTCATTGTATGTTGGAAGTGTTTAACTTTGTTTTCATTTGTACAGAGGGTTACAGCTAAGAGTTTGCCTTAGATATCAGTAGAGACTTGGGACTTGGACTTTTCAGCAATGCTGAAACTGTTAGACCTTCAGCAACTCTTAGAGATGGACAAAATGCCTTTTACATAAAGGATGTACATAAGTTTTTGGGGGACGAGGGGTAGAATATGGTTGGTTGGTGTCCTCCCCAAGCCTCATGCACTCATGGATTTGCTTGTTGTCTGGAGCTGGGATTGGCAGTGTGAGTACTGCACTCGCCTGGGTTGGGGTAGTTGGCATACAATATGAGGGAGAGAGCGAGGCATGCTTTCCTCCCTTCTTTTCCTCTTTTCACTCTTGTTGCTTGCAGCCTCCATGAACGGCTGCCCCTTAGCCAAGCCACCCTGCCGTGTAGCCAACTGAGTACAAACTGAAACCTCCAAAAATTGTAAGCTAAATAAACCTTTCCTTTCTCAACAATGAGAAAAAAAGTAACCAAGACAGTGTGAGATTCAGAGTGATCTACAAGAAGTATTTGTTGAATTAATGGATAAAGGAATGAATAAATGTTGGACTTCCTGCAAAATGGCCTCCCAGATAACACCGCGATAGGGAGACTCCCTGAATATACAATCCAAATGCTGGAATATAAACTAATATAATAATAGAGAGAAGGAAAAAAGAGGGAGATGAGTCCTCTGGACCCAAGAAAAATCTAAAACGAGAACTGTAGCCCACAGAAAGAGTAAAAAAATGAAATAAACAAAGGTGGAGACCGGCAGCACCTCTGACCGGAGCCAAATCCAATTAGTGGCGCAACCCAAACTGAGAAAGTGCGATTAAAGTGCTGGCAATGTGCGATTGAATTGCTGCGGCTGTGGCAGAGATGGCGGAGGCAGCGATCAGTTGTGGAACGAGGTGGTCACAAGCAGGCAAGTGAGTGAACCCGGCGGCCCCCTCCCCCACCCCCTCACCCTCGAGGGAGAGCGAGGGACAGGCATCCATCTTGAGACCAGAACTGCACCTAATTAGGCATGGTTCCTGGAGGGTCCTGGTGGAATCTGCACGGGCACCCTGGGGGTGATAGGGGAAGTTTGGCGGACGGCCCGGTACGGGTTCCCAGGCAGTGGCCCCGTACTCACGCACTGTACCAGACATCCGTGGAGCAGAAACAGGCTTGGAAAAGGCAGTGGACCAACACGGGCTCACTGCAGAGCCCAGGAAAATGCCAAGATGGAAAAGTAGAGGGTGCTCTCCGGACTCCGATACAAACAGAACAAATTCAGGAGAAGCTAACGCAGAAAAGGTTGGGAGTCCAAAAATTAAACTCTCAGAGGAGATGACAACTGAAGTGGGGAGACAACTCCACGAAGCTATGAAAGAAATTAAAGTGGCACTGTTAGCTCAACTGAGAATTGAAATGAAATACATAATAGGGGAATCCATAAGCACCTCTAAAGGAGACATAGCTGGAAAGGTGGAGGATTGAAAATCAAAGGAAATTGACAATGAAACAAATAAAGACTTAGAACGCATCAATCAGATTCAGAGAGACTACCAGGATATCAAAGACTCCAATAAAAGTTGGCAGAACCACCTGAAGGCAACTAAAGATAGTCTTTTGTATCTGGAAGAAAGAATGGCAGCCTGGGAGAGAGAAAGAAAAGACTTTCTAAAAATAATAAGGAATCTGGAAGTGGCAGTGCAATGGCTACAAGACAACCCAAGGAAATGTAACTTACGAATAAAAGGTGTGAGTGAAAAAGCAGGGGTCAATACAAATCAAATTAAAAGACTATTTACAGAAATAATTTCAGAAAACTTTCCAAGCATGGGAACAGGAAGAGACTTTCAGATAACTGAAGCATATAGAACTTCAGCTAAACTTGACCAAAACAGGCTTACACCCAGACATATAATAATCAAGATCCCAGAAATTCAACACAAAAACAAAATATTAAAAGCTATTAGAGAAAAGAGACAGATTACCTACAAAGGAATGCCCATCAGAATCACGACAGACTTCTCAACACAAATCATCAGGTCAAGACGAGCTTGGACTGAAATATTTCAAGCCCTGAAGGAAAATAACTTCCAACCCAGATTAATGTACCCTGCAAAATTATCTTTTAAAATCAACGGAGAAACAAGATATTTCCATGACAAAGAGCAACTAAAGGAATTTATGACAACCAAGCCAACCCTACAAAGAATTCTGAAGGACATTCTAGAGAGAGATAAAGAAGTCCACTGCTCCAGAAAAAGCGACAGAGAGATACCACCAAGCAGGGCAGACAAATGAATAATCCATCAACGGGATTTAAGTCCAGTATTGTTTTCAATGAGCTGTTTAGTTTAATCTTATTCTACCTTGACCGGCCTATCTTTATCATAAATGATGACAAAGACAGTTATTGTAAAGATAACAAAATTTTTAAGGGTAACCTTCAGTGATATATGATCACCTTACTTCAAAACCAGGTATTACTTTCACTGCTCTGTTCTGAGGGATTTTAACCTATCTTAGTATGATTGTGTTACAACAGATGATATAGGCAACTGCCTTGAAGCTAACATGTGGCATTACAGAAATCAACGTTGCATTACTATGTATTGCCTCCATTACCTTATTTGTTATTGGTTTTATTCAGTTCTATTTTGTTCGACTATATTTGGCCAATTGGTAAGGGCATTTAGTTTGAAGACAATAAGAGGTATTACAAGGGGAACTGAGAAAGGAAGGTATGGAAAAAAGACATAGTCTTATATAAGGGTATTCATAAGATAGTTTAAAAGTCTATACTACTAAATGCATTAAGTGGTGAGAGAGAACAGTTGATATTCATAAGATCAGATCAATCCTACATGTCTTTACCTGTCAATCTGAACAGCCCCCTTAATGGTAACAATATACAATGTTGCAACCACTGTAAAATTCCAACCATCTAAACTCCTAAACCTATAATTTTACAGTATCGGATATGTTGTTGTTGTTTGTTAATCTCTTTACTTTTTTGTTTCTCTTATGTACGACCATTCTTTTATCCTTTATTGATTTTACTCTGAACTATTTCGCTTGATTATATTAGACCTGATGTTATGGGTAGTTATTTCAATGATAACAAGAGGTATTCTAAGGGGAAAGGAAGGAAGGAAGGGAAAAGGAAAAAGACATAAG
>RJWM01003995.1:41523-106599 GCA_004363535.1 Dasyprocta punctata
ATATGCATAAATAAGACAGTTAAAAAACTGTATTACTAAATACAATAGCTATTGAAAAAGAAAAGTTAATATACTTGAATTGATAAATCTTACATGTCTATATCTGTCAATATGATCAACCCCTATGAAGGTAACGATATGCAATATTGTAACTACTGTCAAACTTCAACCACCTCAGTGTGTAAACCTACAATGTTATGGTATCAGATCTGTTGTTGTTGTTTGTCTGTCTTTTTTGATTTTTGTTTCTATCTTCTGTATCTATTTTCTCTTAAATAAAAAAAAAGAAAGAAAAGGAATGAATAAATGTTTCCTAGGTACACCCTCATTCCATCTTAAATTTGTATACATAGCCAGACAAATTTCCCTAATCAGAAGAGCATCCGTTGCTTTTTTCAAAACAAGATTAGTTAATAATGAGAGTGGGAGGGCTAGATCAAGTTAATTTAATTCAACAAATATTCAATAAACCTCCTATGAACCCAGTACCGTGTCATATGTTCTCTCAGAAAGAACACAAGCCTGAAGAATTCACAGTTTTAAGAATTGCATATTTCAGACACACCAAAAGATATCAATGGTAATAGGACAAAAACCATAGGCACATGAACCCACTTCAAAACTAAGACATAAACTAAATGCAAAATCCCAAAGATTTTAAGGTCAAGAGCTTTTTAAAAACTGGTATCACAATATTTTTGGAGATAAAACCTAAATGTTTGAATATTTGACAAGGCTGTTGTCTTAGATCTCACTGGGTATATTACTCAATATCTGGTATACATTTCTATTCCCTTTTTCAAATCCAAATAGCTCTGAATTCCAAAGTACATGGTCACAAATTGTGCAGGTAGTCATTGTAAATCAGTGGTTTATTGGGTTGTGATTTGGGGCTTAGTACTAAACAGTAATTTTTTTTTATTTAAGAGAAAAAAAGACACATATAAGAAAGACAAAAAGCAAAAGAGATAAACAAACGACTAGAGTAAATGCACAACAGTAACATTACAGGTTTACAAAACAGGATAATAGAAACTTGACAATGGTTGCAATATTGCGTATCGTTATCTTTAAAATGGTTGTTTACAGTAACAGATATAGACATGTAAAATTGATCTAATCATATCATTATTAATTGGTCTTTCTCAGTAACGAATACATCCAGCAGTGTGTTCGTTTTAGTTATCTTACATATACATATATACAGATTTATATCTTTTCCCTTTCCCTTCCCTCTTTTTTTAATATTCCCCCAAGGGAGCAAGAAAGGGAGGGCAAAACTGGAAACTGGGCAATACAACCAAGAATGTTTGACGAACATCTTTTTCCTCATCATTCTGTCAGCCCCCACCTCCACATTTCTTCCTTAAGCCCCATCCTTCTTTCAGCCTTTGGTTTGCCTGACTCACTTGCAGCCATATCTTATATAAATATCTTATATATGTCTCAGATTTGTCTTCATTTCCCAGGTTCTATGCCTTCATCTTCCTCGATCTGGCCCAGCTTTACCTCTAAATTTTGGAATCCCTTCTCTCTTACCTGTCCCTTCCCTCTTTCTGCCTATTATTGATCTTGGCCCCCTGAGTTGTGAATCACCAGCTCCAGACCCATTATTCCTTCTCATCCTTGGGTCAGCTCTTTCTTGGTAGGGTTATTGTATTTCCATCAGTGTATACTCTCTTTTTTTTCTGTCCTCATTTTCCAGTTTATTTTTTTTAAATAGGCAAACAACTTTAAAAGTAAGCCAATTTAAAGAAAAATATTAACAGCATACAGTGATATGATGTGAAATGGCTGAAAATCATGGTGGTAGCTCTTAAAATCATGAAAACTTGTTCCATAAACTGTTTTGAATGAGGAAATTCTTTTGAATGATGGGCCATCTAGTGGCAAATGGAGGATAACAATCTTTCCAGACAGAAAACACAATGGATCATTAAAAGAAAGATGGGAAAGAAATCCTTAAATCCAAGCACCCTAAAAGATCCAAACCACTAATCCACAAAATTACATATATAAGTGGGATGCAAAGGTGCATGACTATAATTCCAGTTACTTGGGAGTCAGAAGCAGGAAATAGCAAGTTTAAGGCCAGCCTGGGCAAATTAGCAAGATCTTATTTCAAAAAGGTGGGAGACTGTGGATGTGCATCACACAAAAAAAAGTGCATATACGGAAATGATCAGCCCACTCAGCATCCCCCAGGTCACCAGGGAACCACCATGTGCTGAGTAGCATGAGCTGAAGGCCTCTGCAGCACACTCTAACTAGCTGTGCAGTGGCTGGGACCTTGCTCAGAACCGTGGGACCTTGCTCTGGACCTGGTAGAGCCCCACCCAACATCCCCAAACAGTCCAGGACCTTTGGCATGTGGCTTGGGTCCTGGTTGGGCCCCACCCAGTGTCCCCCAGGTCACAGGGGAGCCACCGTGTGATGAGTGGCATGAGCTGAAGGTCTCTACAGTGAACTCTACCTAGCCATACAGCCTTAGTATGTTGTGTGGAGCTTGGTAGGGCCCCACCCAGAGACCCCAAGAACTGGGGAGCTTTGGGGTGCCATCTGATGTGAGCTGAAGGCCTGCCCAGTGTACTCCACCTACCGTTCAAACTTGGTATACCACTCAGAACCTGGTACGGCCCTGCCTAGTGACCTCAAGCAGCAGGGTAACTTCAGTGAGCCACGGCGGGGTGCTCTGAAGGTCCATCCAGCATACTGCCCCCATTTGGGGAGGTTTTCAGTGTCACTAGGTACTTGGTAAGGCCTGCATAAAATCCCCCACTCAACTGGGGAAACTCCCTGCAGTACATACAGCAATCCTCAACCCAAGAAACAACTGAGACTTTGCATTCAGCTGCCACAGGGGAATACAGAAAAATGACAAAACAAAAGAGCAAAATGCAATCTCAAACCTCCAGCCCATCCCAAACAAGGCTAGGAGACATGGACATAGAAGAAAATGTAAACCACAAGTCTGAATCTTCTGAAATAATAGCAACTGAAGTAAAGAAACAACTCCATGAAGCTGTAAAGGAACTCAGATCTGAAATAATCTCCCAGGTAAAAGAAGAAATGATAAACATAAAGAAAGAAATGCTGAAAACCTCTAAAGAAGACATATTTAAAAAACTAGAGGAACACAGTAAAATGATGGAAACCTTGAATGAACAATGTAAGAAATGACTAGAATGCCTGAAACAGATTCAAAGAGATATCCAGGAAATCAAAAATTCCATTGAAAGCTGACAAAACTGTCTCAGTGAATGTGAAGATAGACTTTCAGACCTAGAAGACAAGATTGCAGCTAGTGAACAGGAAAGGAAAGCTTTTTTAAAAATAACAAGGACTCAGGAAATGACAATTCAACAAATACAAGATGATGCAAAGAAAAACAATATAATATTAATAGGCATAAATGACAAAGAAGGTGACAACACAAATGATATCAAAAAGCCATTTACAGAAATAATAGCTGAAAATTTCCCAAACATGGGAAAGGAAACTGACATACAGATAATTCAAGCATATACAACTCCAATTACTCATAACCAAAATAAATCTATACCCAGATATATAATAATTAAAATCCCAGAAATTCAACATAAGAACAGAATATTAAAAGCTGTCAGAGAAAAGAAACAAATCATCTATAAAGGGAAGCCCATCAGAATCACAGCAGACTTTTCAACACAAACAATGAAGTCAAGAAGAGCATGGAGTGAAGTATTTCAAATCCTAAAGGAAAATGACTTCCAACCCAGATTGATGTACCCTACAAAACTGTCCTTCAAAACTTATGGAGAAATAAGATACTTCCATGACAAAGAACAGCTGAAGAACTTCATGACCACCAAATCAACCCTGCAAAGAATACTGAAAGATATTCTAGATAGACTGAAAAATAACTACGACTTCAAAAACACCAACAGAAAAAAACCACCAAGCAGGGCAAACAATTAAACAGAGGGGAAAGGTAAAGAACCAACAGCAGAAAGATACAAAAGTAAGCCAAAATATATCACTTATATCCATTAATGTAAATGGCCTCAATTCACCAATCAAAAGAAACAGACTGGCAGAATGGATCAAACCTTATACTGTATACAAGAAACCAGCGTCAAACCTTATACTGTATACAAGAAACCCACCTAACCCAAAAGGAAATTCATAGACTGAAAGTCAAAGGAGGAAAAACAATACTTCTTGCAATAGGAATCCCCCCACAAAAGCAGGGGTAGCTATTCTGTTTGCAGACAATGTGCACTTCAAACCGAGAATGATCAAAAGAGTTAAAGAAGGTCACTACATACTAGTTAGGGGAAAACTTCAAGAGGAAGAGATACCAATCTTAAATATAGGAAGCACACAGCTGTATAAAATAAATATTATATATGGGAGCACCCAGCTATATAAAATAAATATTAACAGAAATGAAGAAATAAAAGAATTGAATCAAACTTGTGAACAAATGGACTTAGTAGACATGTACAGACGTTTCCACCCAACATCAGAATATACATTCTTCTCAGCTTCAAATGGGACATTCTCTAAAATAGACTGTATATTAGCCCATAGAACATGCTTAAGTAAATGCAAAAAACTGAAACTATTCCATGCATATTATAGGATCATAGTGCCTTAAAACTGGAAAATAATGACAAATGAAACTGCAAAAACTCCATAAAAACATGAAAATTAAATAATACACTCTTGAACTATCAATGAGTCACAGAAGAAATTAAACAGTATCTACAATCAAACGAAAATACAAATACAACTTACCAGAACCTGTTCAATGCATTGAAAGCATCCTCAGAAGGAAATATATTGCAGTGAATTCCCACATCAGGAAAACAGAATGAACACAAATAAACAACCTGATGCTGCACCTCAAACATCTAGAAAAAGAAGAGCAAGTCAAAACCAAAGCCAAAAGAAGGGAGGAAATTCTAAAGATCAGAGCAGAAATTAATGCAATAGAGACTAAAAAGCAATACAAAGAAATAACAAATCAAAGAGTTGGTTCTTTGAAAGAATAAATAAAATGATAAGTCACTAGCCAATCTTACTTAAAAAAGGGAAGAAATAACTCAAATTCATGCAGTAAGAAATGAAAAAGGTGAAATCACTACAGACCCTCTGGAAATACAGAAGATCATCAATACCTACTTTGAAAACCTTTACTCTTATAGATTTGATAACACAGAAGAAATGGACAGATTCCTGGAAAGATACGAATTACCAAAGCTGAATCAAGAGGATGTAAAACTGCTAAATAACCCAATTTCAGTTAATAAAGTTGAAAATGTAATTAGAACCTTACCAACAAAGAAAAGCCCAGGTCATAATGGATTCACAGCTGAATTCTACAAGAAATTCAAGGAAGAGTTAATGCCAACACTCCTCAAACTCTTCAATGAAATTGAAAGGGAAGCAATTCTTCCTAACTCATTCCTAGAAGCACGTACTACCCTCATACCAAAACCAGAGAAAGATCCAACCTAAAAAGAAAAGTACAGGCCAATCTCCCTAATAAACATAGGTGCAAAAATTCTCAATAAAATATGGGCAAACAGAAAGCAGCAAGTCATCAAGAAGATTATACACCACAACCAAGTGGGATTCATCCCAGGAATACAAGGATGATTCGGTATACATAAATCAGTAAGTGTAATCCATCATATCAATAGGGCCAAAGATAAGAATCACATGATCATTTCAATAGATGCAGGAAAAGCTTTTGGCAAAAACCAAGACTCATTCATGGAAAGAACCCTACCAAAAATCGGAATAGTTGGTTTTTACTTCAATCTGATAAAAGCCATCTATGGCAAACCAACAGCCAGCATCCTATTAAATGGTCAACAACTGAAAGCTTTCACTCTAAAATCAAGAACAAGACAAGGTTGTCCACTATCACTACTCCTATTCAACATAGTGCTGGAAACATTAGCCAGAGCAGTTAGACAAGAGAGAAAAATAAAAGGAATAAGGATAGGAAAGGAAGAAGTTAAATTATCATTATTTGCTGATGACGTGATACTCTATATAGAAGACCCCCAAAAGTCCATTGAAAGACCTCTAGATGTAATAACCAAATTCAGTAATGTTGCTGGATGCAAGGTCAACATTCAAAAATCAATAGCATTCCTGTACACAAACAACAAACTCACTTAGAGAAAAGTAAGAGAAGCCACACCCTTCACAATAGCATCCAAAAAATGAAATACTTAAGAATCAATCTAAAAAAGGAAGGAAAAGATCTGTTTAGTGAAAATTACAGTACTCTTAAAAAAGAAATCAAAAAGGATCTCAGAAAATGGAAAGACATTCCCTGTTCATTGATAGGAAGAACAAACATTGTGAAAATGGCTATTCTCCCAAAATTTTATACAGATTTAATGCAATTCCAATCAAAATGCCATTGGAATACCTCATAGACCTAGAGAAATCATTCCTGAACTTCATCTGGACCCAGAAAAGACCTAGAATAGCAAAGGCAATTCTGGGCAACAAAGATAGGGCAGGAGGCATCACAATACCTGACTTGAAGTTATACTACAAAGCTACTGTGATAAAATCAGCATGGTACTGGAATAAAAACAGACCTGAACATCAGTGAAATAGATTAGAAGATACAGCCACAACCACGAACACACTCAGCCACCTCATTTTTCACCAATGGGCCAAACATATTCACTGGAAGAAAGATAGCCTCTTTAATAATTGATGCTGGAAAAACTGGTTTTCCATATGCTGAAACTAAAACTACACCCATGACTATCACCACACACTAAACTAACGTCAAAATGGGTCAAAGATCTGAATATTAAAATAGAAACGCTAAATCCCTGGAAGGAAAAGTAGGTAGAATCTTGAAGACATAAGGGCAGGCAGAGAATTCATGAACAAAAATCAAACTGCACAGGAAATACTTCCCAGAATCAACGACTGTGATCTCATCTTATTAATAAGTTTTTTCATGTCAAAAAAAATCCCATGAAAAGAAAACCCACGAATTAGGAAAAAACCTTAGCCACCGGTCCCTCAGACGAAGGACTTCTGTCTAGAACATATAAAGAATTAAAAAAAATCAGACCCTTGATATTCAAAGACCCAATCCAAAAATGGGCATCTGAGATGAATACACACTTCTCAGGTGAAGAAATACAAATGACAAATAAATATATGAAAAAATGTTTAACATCAATGGTCATTCAGGAAATGCAAATTAATGCAACATTGAGATTCCATCTCATCCCAGAAAGAATGGCCAAGATCAAGAAATCAACCAATAACAAATGTTAGAGGGGCTGTGGGGAAAAAGGAACTCTTCTGCATTGTTGGGGGGAGTGCAGACTTGTGCAACCACTGTGGAAATCAGTCTGGAGGTTCCTCAAAACCCTGGGACTGAAGGTTCATTCGACCCAGCTATTCTTCTTCTGGGCATATTCCCATAAGAATTGAAAACATCATACCACAGTGATATATGTGCACCCATGTTTATAGCATCACAATTTGTGATAGCTAAGTCTTGGAAACAACCCAAATGTCCATCAACTAAGGAATGGATAAAAAAGATGTGGTATTTTTATGCAATTCAGTACTGCTCAGCTATAAAGAAAGATCACATTGAGGCTTTTATAGGTAAATGAATGCGACTAGGGTTCATACTCATAAGTGAAATAAATCAAACTCACATGTTTAAATACCATATTGTCTCCCTAGTGTAAGAAACTGAAAGAGTAAATAAGATACAAAACCTTCAATAAATAGTTTGAAAGGTTAAGAAAATGCTCAAAGAGGAAAAAATAACTCAGATAGGGAAAAGGAGAAAAGAAGGAAGGGAAAAGCAAAAAGACACAAATTTGTATATATATACTTAAGATTACTAAGATGGTTGTACTACTAATTCTATTAGTTCTTGGAACAAAACAGTTAACATTCATAGTATTTGATCAGTTTTGCATGTCTATGTCTGGTAATACGAGTAACACTTTTGAAGATAACTATGCAAAACAACAAACTTTGTTATGTTCCTACCACCTTGTTTTGAAAGCCTATATTTTTCTTACTTTGGGCTCTTTGTTATTGCTATTTATTTGACTCTTGTTTCTAGTTTTTCTTGTCTTTTGTTTTGTTTTATTTCATTTTTCCCTCTAATACAGAAAGGGTAAATGTATGTGTATAGGCTTATATATGCCTAGATCTTCTAAAGAGCTTACAAGAATTGATTTTATTATTTGTGGTGATAATAACAGCTATATTGAAGAAAATGAGACATTATGGTAGCTATTGCTAATTTCCTGCCATCTTGTTTTGAAGCCCAATAATGCTTTTATTCTTTGTTTTGATTGGTTTTATTCTGTTTTCTATTATTTGATTTCAATATATGTGAAGGTATGGACAGTTATTTTGAAGAAAACAACAGACATTATGGCAGCCATTATCGATTTCCTGTCATCTGGTTTTGAAGGCCCAGGAGGCCATCATCCTTTTGTTTTGATTGGTTTTATGCTGTTATGTTTTGTTTTGTTTTAATTTATTGTGTGTGAAGGTATGGACAACTATTTTGAAAACAAGAGATATTATGGTAGCCACTGTTGATTTCCTGTTGTCTTATTTGAAATCCTGTGTTACTTCAATTGTTATGTTCTAATTTGCTTTGTTCTGTTTTGTTTGTTTTGTTTTATTTTCTTTAAAATAAAAACAATACTGAAATAGGAATTGATAAAGTCCTTCTTGGGACATAGTTGCGTGAGATGTATGACTTTATCTGGCATTGCTCTGTTGTTGAAGGGTATCTAATATGCATATGTTTATCTATATATGCATCTCCAGTGGCTTCTTGGCTAAATTCAGACACTCTACAAATCTTCTTTACAGGTATCCCAAGAGCTTTATCACCAGAATAATATAAGTGACTGTCTTGTGTCATACCGTCATTCTGGAAAGTCACATTTAGAGATGATTAACATTGTGAAAGGAAAGAAATTGTTGTCTGAGAAGGGAATGGCTTTCAAACTGTATCTCCCAACTTCATAAATCAACTTTTCAAAACATTCATCAGTATATTTCAATTAATATTAATTTATTCATCTAGACAACATTTATTTTGCCATCAAATAGCATGGTAAGGCACTATGGCCTTGTTAATATATACCTATGTTTTACAAGAAGAAATATATTCCCTGATAAAGAAGTACATACAGTAAACTGGGTACAATTAGGATATAGGGAATTTCAGGAAGTCTTAAAATGTGTCCCTCTCATGTTCTTCTGTCCAGGTTTCTCAAAATAGAAAGTTTTGCTGGGGAAGATAGTAAGTATGTAGACTTTCAGATAGTCTTCAGTTCTCATTTTTCATTGAATTATCAGAGTACCTGAGGCTTATAGTTGCTTTTGCCAGAAAATAAGAAATAATACATGTAATAAATATGTGAAAGGCCTCAGAAAGGTCTGTCTTTCAGGTGATCAACTATTTCCAATTTTCCTGGGCCTGTCTTGGTTTTCGCATGGAAATACATCCTGGGATACTTTTCAGTTGTAGGCAAATGAGTGCAGGTGGTCACTCCTTAGATTCCATGAAGCAGTGATGGCAAACCTCTTAGAACTATCAGTGATAACAAATAGTCTGCTGCAACATGCATGCCATAGGTTCACCACCTCTGTCTTAGAGTCTTCAAAAGAACTGATCCCAAGGAAAAGCTCCATCATGCAAGCATCTCTGAAGAAGACACAATAAGAGTCTAAGCTGTGTTTAAATTTTTGTTAAATATTTTACAGACCACACTCAAAATAATGCTATGAGGCAATGCTGTCATTCTCCCTATTTTACATATGAGGATACTAAGGCACACAGAAGTAAATAACCTGCCTGAACAGTAGAGATTAGCTTAGTGTTAAAGCCTGCAACCTTCAACAGCACACCATACTTGTAATACTCAAAGTCCCTCTCTTCCCTTTTTTTTCTCTCAGCCTCTTCCATTATCACCTCACAGAGTGCATTACACATGAGAAGCTAGGAGACATTGGTCATATTTCTCATTTTACCATTAATTTTATGACATTACATAGGTTGGTTCCCTCAGTGAACTTCAACTTTCTCACCTGTGAAATGGAATATTATACCTAACCTTCATGTATAGCCACTCCTGGGTTTAAAGTCAGTGATCTGATTGGAGTTTGACAGTGGTTGTAACATTGTATATCATTACCTTTAAAGGGGTTGTTCAGATTAACAGATATAGACATGTAAAATTGATGTAATCATATGAGTATCAACTGTTCTCTCTCAATAGTTAATGTATTAGGCCTGATGATATGGGCAGTTATTTTAAAGACAACAAGAGGTATTCTAAGGGGAAAGGAGGAAAGCAGGAAGGGAAAAGGAAAAAGCCATAAATTTATAAATAGGTGTACATAAGATAGTTAAAATGACTACATTACTAAATGCGTTAGCTATTGAAAAAGAACAGTTAATACTCATATGATAAGATCAATTTTACATGTCTATATCTGTTAATCTGAACAACCCCTTTGAAGGTAACGATATGCAATATTACAACTACTATCAAATTCCAACCATCTCATTTTGTAAACTTATAATATTATCGTATCGGATTTGTTGTTGTTGTTTGTTTGTCTCTTTTTCTTTTTGTTTCTCTTTTCTGTGTCCATTTTCTCTTAAATAAAAAAAGTCAGTGATCTACATAATTGTTCTAAAAGTTTAGTATGAATTTCAGCAGTAGAAATCACTGAGGTTGTATTTTAGTAAAGCACATTCAGGTTTGGGGGTGCAGCTTGGTAGCAGAGTGCTTGTCTAGGAAATACAAGGCTGTGGTTTCAATCCTCAGCACCATGCCAAATAAAAGCATCTGTCCATCGAGAGATGAGTAGATGAAGAAAATGTGGTACATAAATACCATGGAATGTTATGCAACCTTCAAAAACAAGGAAATCCTATGAAACTCAAGGGTATTTTGCTAAGTGAAATTAGCCAGTCTCAGAAGGACAGATACTGTACAATTCCATTCATGTGAAGTATCTAGACAAAAACCATAGAAACAAAGTGGACGGGTCATTGCCAAAGGAGGAGGGAAGAAGGAGGAATTGGGATAGAGTTTCAGTTTTGCAGGATGAAAAATTTGTAGAAAAGTGTTACACAACAATGTGAATAGATTTAACATCACTGAAGTGTATACATAAAAATGGTGAGGCTGTTTATGGGGCTTTCTTTGCTTTTTTGCAATGCTGGTTATTGAAACGAAGGCCTTGCACATGCTAAGCACATACTGAGCTGTACCTCCCAACCTCTGATATTATGTATTTTTGTTTGGTTTTATTATTTTATTTTTTACTAGTACATGTTTGTGTTACATAATGATTACATTCCTTGTGTGGAATTGGTACATGTGCATAAAACATCCTAATACATTTTTGTAATCCCCTTCTCCCTTCTCTGCTCTCCATCTTGATATTACATATTTTTTAAACCACAATAAAAAGTGCAGTTCTAAACTCCACCCCACAGTCATTAAATCAGAATTTTAAGGATTGGGGCTACAAATGTGCATTTTTACAGGTTCCCCACATGATTTTTATCTCCTCTAAATTTTGAGAATGATTTGCAAAAATGTAGAGTAAATCTCCCTTCAATGGAACTAATTTGATAACATGCTTCTTCTTTCCACAAGAACAGTTCTGTGCAGTTTCATTTGCTGCCAGCTAGCATGCTTAGAGAATGTAAATTCATTTTATGCTTAGCCAAAGCAGAAAGGAATCCAAAAGGTAAACGTGCTGCAAAAGAAGTCTATCCAGTCCATTTTTAAGCCAAACAGATGACTTTGGATCTGGAACAAGTTTAGATTACCATGACTCTGATCTTCTCCATTAGAGTGAGTAATTGGAACCTAGATATATGTATGCTTACAGAAATTATATTAAATTGTTCACATTAAATAAATCTTAGCCCGTGGTGCTGTCTCTGAGAAGCAGTGGTAAGAATATTAATGAGCACTTTCCTGGGAATAAAATTCATAACATCTAAACAAGGATGAAGTCTCCTGTTTTCATTGTCACAAATTAGGGAGATGCTGAGAAGGGGCTGCGATTATTTAGGGTCAGTATCAGACAGGGAATAAGAATATTAGCTCATATTTACTGGGCACTTGCCCTGGGCCAGGCACAGGGCTCAATACTTTCCATAGAGGACCTCATTCCATTCTTACCCTTGTCCTGCAGATACTATGTGCCATTATTCTTCCTTCATTGCGAAAGATAAACAAGGCTTAGAGAGGCTCAGCAATTTGTTGAAGAACACATAGCATAGAACTGGTCTTGAAACCTGAAGCCTTAATTGCTTTTATAATTTGACAAATCCTAATTGTATGTATTTGTATGCAAATCCTAATTGTATGTACAAAGTGATATGATTTTTTTTGACAGGATCTCACTATGTAGTTTGGATTGGCCTTGAACTCACTATGTAGCCCGTGCTGGCCTTGAATTTGAGGTGATTCTCCTGCTTTGGCCTCCCAATGCTGGGATCGCAGGTGGGCACCACTACACCTGGCAATGATAAGATTTTTTTTAATACGATGGAGAATGAAATAAAGCAAATTAACATATTCATTATCTCAAATATTTAACACTGTTGTGATGAAACCATTGGAATTTACTCTCCTACTGACATAGAAATGTACAATACTAAAACATTAGCTATATTCACCAATCTTGTCTCAAGTGCTTATGCCTATCCTTTAGATAAATGCACTTTAGGGACCCAACTTGCTCTATCTTAGTCTTATTACCTAGTTTCCTAACCTTACAGTATGGCCAGGGCCACAACTCCTCAGGTTAGGACCCTCACATTGCCTGTCCTCTCCTGACTCTCCAATCTCCTTTCTTTCTTGAATATTTTTGATCCCCTGCTTGAATATTACTAGATGCTTTGCTGCTCTGCTTAAGGGGTGGATGAGTTACTACCTCAACTGGACATGTCTGATACTGACGGCCTGCCAAGATCATACCTGGTGTGTCTGTCTACTTCTTGCACTCCATGGTTTTACCTCTGGCCTGGACTTTTCATCACTTCTACTCCTATTGCTAAATTATCCATCTCAGGGTGCAGACTTAGCTTCAAACTCTGCTCTGTCATTTCCTATAGTCCTATAATTGATTGAAGTCAGTCATTTTGTATGCAAATATTTTTTTTGTGATAGGATATGGAGCAAGTTCTCCATCATTATATATGCATTTTTCATGACTGCAGAAACTGGGGCTGAGGATTTAGCTCAGTGGTGTAAGCTCCTGCCTGTCAAGTGCAAGGTTGTGAGTTTGATCCCTGGCATGAAAAACAAAAACAAAAACAAAAAAAAAAGTTTCTTAACAGAAGTTCTTGATCCAAAGGATTCTTTCATAAACACAGGCAATGTCAAAGCTGTAATGGATTTTCAAGATCATTTCATCCAAGCTTTTACTTTCTATATGGAAAACTAAGTTATAGAATAGACAACATGGCCAAGTTCAAGTGGAGATAAGTAACACAACTAGAATTAAAACCTAAGGTTTCTGTCTCCCAACTCAATGGTAAATATTTAGACAACACTGGTGGTCACAGTTCATAGCCATGGAGTGCAAATATAAGGTGATACTTTTGACTGAAAGAAAGTTGGGTGGTCCTTTAAGAGAGGGTCATCCAAAATAGGATATCAGCATCAAAGAACCCAGAAGACAATATCACAAGTCAAGGTAGCATCTCAAGGAATTTTAGTGAAGGGACTCTAAAATCCAGAAGGGATTGAGAGAGTGTCATTTTGCTCTTTCTGGGAAGTAGATGTCAAGAGAGAAGAATGAAAGAGATTCTGATTTTTATGGCTTGTATCTAGATGTCCCTCCAAAGCCTCATGTGCTCATAGGTGAATCTTTTCAGAGGTGGCTGGGTCTAAGGTGTATGAATATGGATTAAGGGTGTGTGATAACTAAATTAGTCCAATGACTGGTTTAGTATAGTTCTGGGTGTGTATAATGGGAATCCCCACCCTGGGTGTGGTCGGCACTAACCAATAGGTCTATAACCTGAATAGGATAAAAGGGAAAGGGAGGCTTGATGTTGCTAATCTCTGCCTGCTCTGTCATGGACTGTTTCACCTCTGTGACGCCCCTCTGCCATGTGTCACCCTGCTTTGGAGCCAGCTGACCATATACTGAAACCTCTACAAACTGAGCTGAAGTAAACCTTTCTTCCTTTAACTTGTGGAGGTCAAGTATTTTGTCCGAGTGACAAGAAAATAATTAAAACATAATGGAGGGCAAAACCATTTATAAAAAAGTGGATAGGAAGCAGGAATAGGTAGAGAAAATCTTCATACCACCTACAGGTATGCACCCTGTTAAAGAATAGGGACTAAAGACTCATTCTGAGTATGAGTGGCACCAACAGATACACTTGTTGCCTGATTGGCATAAAATGGAAAGAAAGAAGGAAGGCTTGCTTCTGTTTCTTCAGTTCCAGTCATCACCTTAACCTTGGATATTGTCTTCTGGCTTCTAGCATAGACTCTTAAGCTTTCCAACTACATATCCTTCTGCCTTCCAGCACAGACCCTTTCTAGCTCCTGATACAGACTCGCACAGGACATTACAGTGAGCTCCAAGCCTTTGAGAACTATATTGGACAGGAGTGGTGAGTGTGAACTCCCTTGTCTTGTTCCTCATATTAGAAGGAATGCTTTGATTTTTCCCTTTAGTATGTCATTAGCCGTGTTTTTATTGTACATTGCTCTTGTTAGTTGGAGATGAGGTCCATCTATATCTATTTTCATCAGTATTTTTAAATCATGAATGCATGTTGGATTTTGTTGAAGGCTTTTTCTGCATTGTTTGAAATGATAATGTATTTTTACCATTACTTCTGTTTATGTGGTGAATTAAATTTCCTGGTTTGCACATGTGTCATCCTTGAATCACTAGGAAGAAGCTGATTTGGTCATGATATATGATATTTATATTTTAGTTGCATTTTTAGATGATATGATTTTCTATGTAGAAAATACCAAGAAATCTACCAAAACAGCAACAACAAAACCCAACAACTACAATGAGCTCTCAGTAAGGTTGCAAGATACAAGATCAACACAAAACTTAGTACATTTTTATATACCAAAAATTAACATAAAAACTAAAATAAAGAGCTATATCATTTATAATCACTCTGATAAAATGAAATATTTAGTTGCATTTTAAACAAAATATTTATATGACCCATATGTTGAAATTTATAAAATACTAATGATGAAATTTGAAGACCTAACTACATGGAAGAACACGCATGTTTGTGAATTGGAAGACTCAATATAATAAAGGTATCTATTCTTCCAAACTTGATCAGTATGTTTAATGAGATAAATTGCTATAAAATTCCAGTAAAGATTATGTGTAGACATAGAGACTCATTCTAAAATTTATATGAAAATGTACAAGCTTGAAAATAGCTAAAACAGACGATGAGAATGAATTGGCAGAATCGAAACTACTTGCTATTAAAGTTTACTATATAATTATAGTAATTAAGTCAGTGTTGTATCAGTGGCTCATACAATACATGATACATGGCTCATTCAATCAGAATAAAGGTCAATGAAACAGAATAGAGAATTCAGAAATAGACTTATACAAATAGGCACAGCTGCTTTTCACAAAGACAGGAAAGCAACATAATGGAGAAAGAATGACTTCCTCAGTGAATGGTGTTGGAGCAATTGGACATTCAATAGCAAAAACAAAAGGAAGAGATCATTTTCAACCTAATCCCACACTTCATACCAAAACACTTAGGCTAGATCTCAGACTTAACTATAAGAAAGTGTGAAACTGTAAATCTTTAGAGAAAAAAAAGGAGAAAATTTCTTGAGTCTAGAGTAGGGCAAAAAGTTCTTCAACTTAGACCCAAAAGAATTGTCTATAGAAGGAAAAATGAATAATTTGGACCTCATCAAACTCTTAAAAACTTTTGCTCTATGGAAGTCCATATGAAGTGAATGAAAAGACAAGATGCAGACTGGGGAAAAAACTATGTACAAACCACACAACCAACCATGTACTATAACTAAAGAACAAAATCTGTTGAAACTAAATCCAACTTTTGAAAACAGTCTAAGTACAGAAATTTTACTGAAGAGAATATGCAGATGGAGAATAACCACATGAAAAGGTACTAAACATCGTTACTCATCAGAGAAATGCAAATTACAACCGCAAGAATGACTAAAAGTAAAAAAAGTGACAACACCAAATACTTTTGCTTGTGTAATGTAAAATGGTTCAGCCATTGAGGAAACAAAATTTGTTAAATATTTTAAAAAAATAAATGTGGTAACCATATGACCCATCAACTTGGGCATTTATTCTAGAGAAATGAAAAATTATGTTTTATAAGATCAGTACATGAACATTACAAATGTTCATCAATACATGCATGGTTAGACTGAGGCACATTTGTACTGTGGAATACAACTCAATAATAAAAAGAAACAAATTATGGATATATGCAATAGCCTGGATGAATGTCCAGAAAATTATGCTAGAATGAAATAAAGCCAGTTTCCCCAAAGTTTTCTGAGACAAGGTCTTGTTATGTAGTTCAGAATGGCCTTGAACTTGCTTGTGTAGTCCAGGCTGGCCTTGAAGTCACAGCAATCCTTCTGCCTTGGTCTCCCAAGTGTTGCGATTACAGGCATGCACCACCATGCCTGGCTTTCCTCAAAGTTATATACTATGTGATTCCATCTATATAATGCTTATCAACTGGCAAAAATATGGAAACATAGTACAAATGAATAGTTTGTCAGGGTCAAGTAGGTGGTAGAAGGAGGCAAGGAAATGTGATTCTAAAAGGCTAACAGGTGGAATCCTTGAGGTTATGGAAATGTTCAGTACATTTGCTGGTTGTGTTGGTGGATACAAAAACCTACACAGGTGACGAAAGTTGTATAGAATTGAATAGACACACACAAGAGTTGTGATGGTTCATTGATTCTGCCAATTTGAGAAGTTTATTTAAGAGAAGTTTAATTAAATGGGCTTAGGCTCAGCAACTCCACACTTCAGGGTGCAGAACATCCACCCTAGAGTGGCGCAGCACCTAGATGGCTTAAAGTGGAAAGGAGGAAGGATGGACTTATTTCTTGTTTCTCTAGAGGAGCTCCAGTCTTTGTCTTCACATTGGATGTCATCTCCTGGCTTCCAGCGCAGATTCTTCAGCTTCTGGTGCAGATCCTTTGGCCTTCCATCAGAGAACCATTGGCCTCCTGATACGAACTTTCACAGACACTGCAGTGAGCTCCAGACCTTGGAATGAATCCTTTGGACTCCAGTGTACAGACAGATACTCTGCACTTTTCTTCATCTGACTCTGGGGGTGGTCGTTGTAAGCCAATCTTGTAATTTCATATGCATTTGTATATCTTGTGTTGTATCTGTTTCTCTAGTAAAACACTGACTGATACAGGAGTATATGTAAAACTGGGGACATCTGAAAAATATTGGTGGACTCTATCAATGTCAACATTCTGATTGTGATGCTATAATTTCCTAAAATGTTACCATTGGAGAGAACGAGACAAAATATACGAAGGCTCATTCTCTACTGTTTTTCCCAATTCATGCAAATCTGCAATGGTCACAATAAAAATTTCAATTAAAAAAGACCAGTGTTTGTAGAATTTAGTAGATGAGGAGAGTGGTGAGGGACAGGTAGATGAGCTAATCAGAGACCAGACTGTGCAGAGTTTGACTAATTTGTGGGAGGATTATGGATTTTATTCTAAGCCCATACAGAAGTCATGACGGGGCAGTCACATGAATTGGTTTATATTTTCAATAATAAATTTGAAGGGAAAGATGGAAACCAGTCAGTAGACTAGGGTTTCTCCTTTTCTTGATATTAAAAATAATTTTGATATTAAAATTATTTTATAATTATGGACATTGAAGGAAAGCATGATAGCAGACTTCTTTTCCACCATAAAACTATACACATTTATTTAGCTAGAAACACTAGCTTGAGAGGTATCAGTATATTTAATTTGTGCAGGGTTTCTCCTTTTGTTGTTACCATTGTAGCAATAAATTCTGCTAGCTTGGATAAGAAGTAGGTGAAGATGGATAGAAGTGGACAATGCAAGATATATTTTGGAGGTAGAGATAATAGAAACTTGTAGGTGGGTGGCTATGAAGTTCTCAGTACAGAGGATTTCTTAGAATAGGACCTATTCTACACATGCAACCTGAGCTATTTTTTACTTATTTTTATTTATCTATCTATCTATCTATTTATTTATTTATTTTTTGTGGCACCGGGAATTGAACTCACAACCTCGCACCTTGTCAGACAGGCGCTTAAGTCACTGAGCCAAACTCCCGGCCCTGGTTTTTTGAGGCAGGGTCATGCTGTGTAGCTCAGACCGGCCTTGCGCTCACGTTGTAGCCCAAGCCGGCCTCGAACTCACAACGCTCCTCCTACCTCAGCCTCCCAAGTGCTGGGATTAAAGGCGTGCGCCACCATGCCCGGCTACCTGAGCTATTTCTACAGAATAAGTGCATTTTCAGAAATAGAGATAATATCTCCACAGATGGGGTACATGTTGGTTGCATGACCTATAGTATAGGGATGGTAGTAGACTATATGGTGTCTTTAGAAATTAGAAAGCCGAAGCTATGTGGAATTTTCCAAAATGGAATTAGAAAAAGTGACCCTTTTGGTTAGAAAAAAAGAGGTCAACCTCCAGGTGACTGAGGGGAGACAAGGGTTGGTAATGAGAACACAGGCTGATTTTCAGCCCCAGCCAACTGCCTTTGAGCAGCACAAACCTTGTAGTCCTGCTGCCATCTGTGAGAGTAGCTTAGTTGTCCTGCCAGCTGTTATTGTTTCCCTGTGGACACCAGAGGGCAGCCAACTACTTAAATCCTGTCTTCCCTTGGGTGGCATAGGAGGAGCTGATCTGTCAGCCAGGAGACGTGTGCTGGTTTTCAGTTTCAGTTAAAGCGTTAGTCCCAGGGCCTCCCAGGTTCACCTGATCTAAGAAATTAATTGTTCATTGATCCCATTGAGACTTTGAAGAATTCAGTTACCTGCTCCTTTCACTGGCAAAATTTACCTAGTTTCTTGCAAGTTTGGTTATACTGTATCTTTCCAAGTGGAGTGTGGAATGTTTCTTTTTTAAAAATTTCAATTTATTAGTACATGTGCATAGTAGATAATGTTTATGTTCCTTGTGGGAAGTTTGCACATACACATAACACATCTTAATTCCTTTTTTCACCGACTTTCCCTTCCCTCTCTCCACCCTCCTCCCATCCTTTGATCTCCTTTTTGTGTGTGTACATTTGTAGTACATATGATTACACTCCTTGTGTGGAGTTGGTACATGTACACAACACATCCCAATTCCTTTTTTTCATCCCTTATCCCTTTCCTCCCTCCTCCTAGCTCCCTCTCTCGATCCTCTTCCCCTTTGAGAATGATCTATCTTTCTGCTTTCTATTATTATCTTTTATTATGCTCTTTATTTTTACTCTTGATTCTCATATAACAGAATGACATATTTAGGCTTCTGTGTCTGTTTTATTTCAGTTAACATTATGGCTTCAAGGTGCATCCATTTTCTTACAAGTGACTCAAGCAGTTTGGAAAGCTGAAAAAAATTCTAGCAATGTCCATATCATAACAGTGAAATATCATTATGTTCTTATTTCCAAAAAGAATCTAACTGTATTATGTCCACCATGGGAACAAAGTCTAAGTCTGATTTATGGTGTTCTCTTAGGACCCTTGGAACTCTATTTCCCATTATAAGTTTACCTGAACCATTTGATTCTAGCTTGTTCGTTTATTAATCTCTTAGATGGCAGCACCAATGGAGGTGAGAGTATATGTCAAGATTGAGAAAATACTTCTGCAGCCTCCTTTCCTGGCATTGGTACACAGGGCAGGGAGCATAAACATTGTTTCTAAATGGATATTAGGCAGTTGCTGGTATTCGAGGCCTTAGAGGTCAGCCAAGTCCAAGGAGATGGCTGAGTGTGGGTGAGGCTGCCAGGAAACTAACAAAATATTAGTTGATATTTTCGGGAGTTTGTTGAGATCCAGATGCAGCGATGTGGCTACAATAGAGCACAGCATCAGGAGGAGACAGAGGGCAGCACTACAATTCAATGTGTGGAGTCAACTCAAATTTAAAGAACAGAAGTGAATGGAAATAAGGTTCCTTAAATGAAGCAGAGGGAGGCCAATCAAGAACACAGATGTGCCATATCCCCAGCTGGATTGTTTTATGCTTGTTTTTCTCTGGAAAGATTGAGCCTAGTGAATGGGGCCAGGGTGAGGGAAATGACAAGGAGGGATTTTGTGCTTTTCCTCTATGCTGTATTAGGCACTCTTAGGTCTGTGCAGTGGCAGTTGAAGAACTCCCCTACAGGGTGTTCTGCCCTCTCCTCAGGATAAATGCACCTGGGTGTACAGTCTGTTATCTTTAACTGTTACTAGAAACAAGTATTATGTGCTTCAAGCCAGCGACACACAAAAGGTCTTGAGGAAGCCAATTCTAGCTGTGAAACCTTTGATAAGGCTTGGTTTTTCAACAGAGGGTAGCATCTGCTGGTTATCTTTATTCCTGAACAAGCCTAGTGACAGCTTTAGGGAACTTGAGTGGGGAGGGCATTGTGATCTGAAAAATGAGAAGGGGTGGATTTCCTCATATTTTATCTTCTGTCACAGTGTCACAGCATATCTGGGGACCCAGACATTACTGAATAATTTTCTCCATTGAGTGGAGGGACCAAAAAGCTGGTGGAGACTTTTAGACTTTCCCTGCTCCTACCAAAGAACTTTAAGAGTGATCACTTTTGTTACTAGGATTCTTGTGGTGGGGGTTTCTTTTCTGTGATATGTGAATGTGCTACCTTTATCTAATATTAACCCCTGAAAGTGGTTTATCTCAATATGAGCTCATCTTCCTTCCTCTTCCCAAGGAGAGCCTTTTTAAATTCCCCTATCAGTAGTCCTCTTATTTCTTGTTAGAAATTCCCACCCAGTAGCTGCAGTACTTCACTTTGATAAAAACAGAAATTAAAAAAGGATAAACTGGCTCAGAGCTTACTTTTCTGTTCTTATCAGGGGTGTAAGTTCTTAGACTCACTCTTCGCAAGGTTACTCAACAACACAAAGGGTCCCTTTAGGTCTGAAATCGATGTGAACCCTTGGAGAGAGGTTTGTGTAGGACTTGGTTCCAAGTCTTAGTCACACACTGCTATTATGGTAACATAATTAGTAAGAAGCAGATGTACTGTTTGAACAGAGGTCGTTTGACTGCAAATCTAGTCCTTTCTCTACGACATTGGAGATCCTTATAAACAAGAGACACTTGATTCATGATCACCGAAGGACCATATACACAACATAATGGTTAAAATGCCAGCCTCTAACAAATAGGGTTCTGTGCAGGGCTGGGGATTGGGTAAAGTATACATGAAAAATTTTATCTTTTTAACCATTTTACAAGTGTATAATTCAGTAGCAATAAGTATATTTACAATATTGTGTAACCATCACTACTATCCATTTCCAGAAATTTGTCATCATACCAAATAAAAACTCTTCCAGATAGTATTTCTGCAACAAATGTTAGACATTTTATCCTCATCATTACTGCTATTGAATTGAATTTGAATCTCGTGCATTCCTAGCATCTCTGGCTACAGTATGTTGCTTTCCTCCTATACAAGGAATGTCACAAATAACAATAAATTTTCCCAATGCTTAAGTGAAAGGAAGAGGCAGATAGACTCTCTGATACATGAATAACTCACCACATCTGCCTACCACCTAGGAACTAGCACCTAAACTTCATGCCTGGAGGATATCCACCTGGGAGGATATCCACCTGGGAGGCTCAGTAGGATCAAAGACCAACTTCCAAAGCTCCAGAAGAATGACAGAGAAATCTCTTTCAATCATTACTTTCCAAGGCTACACCCACCTCCCACCACTTACCCTCACTACCAAGACCACCACAGCCCCTTCTTGCAGTAAATGGTAGTATAGAGGGGGGAGAAAGAAGAAAGAAAATCCTGTCCTACTTTCCCAGTCCTGCTACCATCAAAGTCTCCCCACATTACTTTCTCACTTTCAGTGCCAGTTTCTTGCTTGGACTGGTCAGAGTGGGGGAAAGGGGAAAGGAAATGAGGACAGACTTGGAGTAAGTGGAGGGCTCTGCTCTCTAACACCTGCTTTTTTCACAACCTTCAACAGGGCTTCTTCTCCAAACTTATGGATTTATTCTTGATGCCTGCATTCTTTCCACAGCAATTCATAGCCTTCAGGTCATTTGACTTTCCATCATCTGCCCCTGCTGAACAAGTAGAGTCACTGAACAAGTAGGGCACTTCCAACAAGTTGTCTCTGTTCTTGTTGCCAAAGGTTGGCATGGGATCTTCAACTTTTCACATTGTTTTATTCATATCTGGATTCTCTACTAATATTCTGGCCCAACAGGCAAGCTTATTACTATTTCTGAACCAAAGCCCAAGTTTTCCTACTTCCATGCCTTTATTTCTGTTGTTCCTTCTCCTTGGAATACCTGATCCCATTTATTGCCACTGTCCATTTCATTCTACTGCTTTCTTAAAGCTTTCAATGGCTTTTCTTCCCTAGACATGCCATCTTCATCTTTTCAAACTCCACTCTTCCCTGTGGGTACACATCTAGACAGCATGCCAAATACCATCTTCTAGGACTGAGCTGAGAATTGCCTAGCATGTGTGAGGCTGTGGTTTCAATCACTAGCACCATGAAAAAAAAAAAGAATCTCTTATAGTCAGTCATGCTAATGGCTTATCTCCCCATAAAAGACAGGAAAAGATTTGGAGGAAAAGATTCTTTCTGCATCATCTTTGTAGCCCATGTAGTGTTTCACATATAGGAGACTTGATAAATTTGCTTGTTCCAAACAGACAGCAGCTTCCATATAAACATGCATAGATTTTATCACTTTATTAATTTGGAAAATGAAAATCAATTACCATGTAAAATAGTGATGCTGTTATAGGAAAATGCAGGCAAGCTTTAAACAATGGATTTTTACATGCACCCCTATTTGTAAAGGAAGCATGGCTTAGATAGAAAACAGGAAAACAATGCTGCTGCCAGCCATCTCGAAATTGAGTCTTCCAGCAGAGGGCAGCACCAGTAATACCCAAAGTGAAACAACCTCTAGTTTCAGTTCCTTTTCCCAGTCTGATCATCCTTTCAGTCAGTGGGAAGAAATAGGCTTCTTGGAAAACCGGCAACAGAACCCTCAGTCTGCTCTGTAGAAATTCAAGGTTGGGCTAGAATGTGGCTGAGGGAGAGAAAGGGCAGGGTGGCTACAAGCCATAATAAAAAAAGAATACAGTTTGGTTTAACATATGTAGATCGATAAATATAAATTATCACATAAACAGAGGCGAGGACAAATATTAATGACCTAATACCAAAACCAGAGAAAGACCCAACCTAAAAAGAAAACTACAGGCCAATTTCCCTAATGAACATAGATGCAAAAATCCTCAATAAAATACTGGCAAATAGAATACAACAAATCATCAGGAAGATTATACACCATGATCAAGTGGGATTCATCCCAGGAATGCAGGGATGGTTCAACATACACAAATCAATGAATGTAATACACCATATCAGCAGAGCCAAGGACAAGAATCATATGATCATCTCAATAGAAGCAGAAAAAGCTTTTGACAAAATCCAACACTCGTTCATGATAAAAACCCTACAGAAAATCAGAATAGATGGTCTCTACCTCAACCTGATAAAAGTCATATATCATAAACCAACAGCCAACATCTTACTAAATGGAGAAAACTGAAAACTTTCAACCTAAAATCAGGAACAAGACAAGGATGTCCATTATCACCACTCCTATTGAATATAGTTCTGGAAACATTAGTTAGAGCAATTAGACAAGAGAGAGAAATAAAAGGAATAAGGATAGGAAAGGAAGAAGTTAAATTATCATTATTTGCAAATGATATGATGCTCTACATTTAAGACTCCCCAAAATTCATTGAAAGGCTTCTAGATGTAATAACCAAATTCAGTAATGTTGCTGGATACAAGGTCAACAATCAAAAATCAATAGCACTCTTATAGACAAACAAGAAACTCACTGAGAGAGAAATAAGGGAAACCACACCCTTCACTATAGCATCCCCCAAAATGAAATACTTAGGAATCAATCTAATAAAGGAAGCAAAAGATCTATACAGTGAAAATAACATTACTCTGAAAAAGGAAATTGAAAAGGAGTTCAGAAAATGGAAAGATATTCCCTGTTCATGATTAGGAAGAACAAACATTGTGAAAAGGCCATTCTTCCAAAAGTGTTATACAGTTATAATGCAGTTCCAATCAAAATACCACTTGCACACCTCATAGAGCTAGAGAAATTATCTCTAAAATTCTTCTGGAACCAGAAGAGACCTAGAATAGCTAAGGCAATTCTGGGCAACAAAGGTAAGGCAGGGGGTATCATAGTTCCCGACTTGAAATTATATTACAAAGGTACATGATAAAATCAGCATGGTACTGGAATAAAAACAGACCTGAACATCAATGGAATAGATTAGAAGATACAGCCACAACTACAAACACACTCAGCTACCTCATCTTTGACAAATGGGCCAAACATATTCACTGGAAGAAAGACAGCCTCTTTAATAAGTGGTGCTGGAAAAACTGGCTTTCCATATGCTGAAAACTAAAACTAGATCCATGTCTATCACCATGCACTAAACTAAAGTCAAAATGGACGAAAAATCTGAAAACAGAGACACTAAATCTGCTGGAAGAGAATGTACGTAAAAATCTTGATGACACAGGAGTAGGAAGAGAATTCATGAACAAAAATCAAACTGCACAGGAAATACTTCACAGGATCAACAATTGGTATCTCATCTTATTAAATAGTTTCTGCATGTCGAAGGAAATATCCAACAGAGAGAGAAGAAAGTCCACGAATTGGGAAATATATTAGCCAACTATCCCTCAGACGAAGGACTAATATCTAAAACATATAAAGAATTTTAAAAAATCAGGCCCCTAAAATTCAAAGACCCAATCTAAAAATGGGCATTTGAAGTGAATACACACTTCTCAGAGGAAGAAATACAAATGGCAAATAAATATATGAAAAAATGTTTAATGTCAATGGTCATTCGGGAAATGCAAATTAAAACAACACTGAGTTTCCACCTCACCCCAGAAAGAATGACCAAGACCAAGAAATCAACCAACAACAAATGCCGGAGGGGCTGTGTGGAAAAAGAAACTCTTCGCCACTGTTGGTGGGAGTGTAGGCTGGTGCAACCACTGTGGAAATCAGTGTGGAGGTTCTACAAGAAGCTAGGATTAGAGATTCCATTTGACCCAGTTATCCTGCTTCTGGGCATTTTTCCAGAAGAATTAAAAATGTCATATCACAATTATATATGTACTTCCATGTTTATAGTAGCACAATTTGTAATAGCCAGATCTTGGAAACAACCCAAGTGTCCATCAATCAAGGAATGGATAAAAAAGATGTAGTATTTTTATACAATGGAGTACTATTCAGCTATCAAGAAAGACTGCATCGAGGCTTTTATAAGGAAATGGACACGACTTGAGATCATACTCTTAAGTGAAATAAATCAAACTCACATATGTAAATACTGTACTGTCTCTGTAGTGTAAGAAACTGAAAAAGTATATATGGTCCAAAATCTACAATAAATGCTGTGTTAGGGTAAGAAACTCCTCAAAGAGGAAAAGTAATTGGGATAGGGGAAATTAGGAAAGAAGGAAGGGAAAAGGAAAAAGACATAAATTTGTGTGTGTGTATATATATATATACACACATAATAAGATAGCTAAAATGAGTATACTACTAAATGTATTAGTTATTGGAAAAGAACAGTTAATACTCGTATGATTAGATCAGTTTTACAAGTCTTTATCTCTTAATCTAAATAACCCTTTCGAAGGTAATGATATGCAATATTACAACCATTGTCAAATTCCTATCATATTGCTTTGTAAACCTATACTCTTACTGTATTGGATTTGTTGTTTTTGTTTGTCTCTTTTGCTTTTTGTTTTTCTTTTCTGAGTCTTTTTGCTCTTCAATAAAAAATAAAATATGTGCACAATATATACTCAACAGTTACACTTAGTTAAGGAATCAAAATTTTAGACATGGGGCACCAGTGATATGGCTACATTATTAATTTGTACATTTCCTGTTACATTTCAAAAACATTAATCAACATTTATGTTACATTTCAATAATATTTACCAAAAAACTCACAGATGAAAGTGAAACTTTTGCATGCACAGACTAATAATCTCATTTTCCTGCTGTCTGAAGAGGTACTGAATATGCAGATTTGTCATTCTCATACACACTTTTGTACTTTATTATATATGAATACATCCATAAACTATATGTGGTGTTCCTCTGCATCTTTTTCCCCTTTCTTTCTTGGTACTAGAGATTGAACTTAGTGGGATCTGAGCTATGACCTCAGCCCATTTATTTATTTTTTTAAATTTTAAGACAGGGTTTTGTTATGTTGCTCAGGCAGACCTTCAACTTGTGGTCCTCCTTCCTTAGCCTCCCAAGTAGTTGTTATTATAAGCATGCAGCATTATGCCAGTCATTCTTCATCCTTTAAATATTATATAAATAGTGACCTGAGTATATCTTTCTTTGATTTGTTTGTTTTGCTCTGTATTGCTTTGTGTATTTTTACAGAGTCAGAGCATGTACTAGGAAATAAATGACTGAGAAGTTTATCAGTACCTGCTTGTATCTGTGATTATTTTTCTTTTGTGCTTTGAGACTATCCCTTTGGAATGTTAGAAGAAATGATTGTATTTGGGAAAATCAACAAACTGGAGAAAACTTTAGAATACAACTACTACTTCCTGTATCACGTCCCTTCCATGGAGGTTGTAACCCAAAATACAACCTGTAATTTCAAATAAATACTTTATGAAAGGTATCCTTGAAATGTAGAGTTGTGAGGGAATGTATTAGGATGCATACAAAAATGTTATACAGGCAACTCAGGTTTCTTCTGAAATGCTAATGAGATATCACACATATTCAATTTTGCATCTAGATTAAAAAAAACACTCTCAAAGAGGGGAATATGAAGGCAAATTGAAAGGAGGCATTGGGAAAAGAAGTAGTGATATAGGAAAAAATGATCTCAGACCTCAAAATAATATGGGGGGATGAAATTCCTAACCTACTATATGTCCGGTGCGAGTTCGTGTTCTCTAAAATCAAAGAATGAATTTTAGGAACAATGGAGGGTAAGAGCAGAATATATTTATTGAGAGAAAGAAAGTTTCTGTCTGAGGGACAGAAGGGGGTCCAAGTGAGTTGCCAAAGACTCTGTCATTTTTAAGGACTTTTATAGAGTAAAACCATGAGGTTAGATGGGTCCAAGGAGAGGAAAATGGGAACCTGCAAGGTGGGCATAAGGTAGGACATAACCATGGTTAACCAATAAGACTAATTGCTCAAGTAGAATTGATTAAATGAAGGACAAATGGGGAAGCCAGTCACATAGCAAGCGGGGGGATGCTTAACAGCAGTGACTCTTCCTGTAGGGGGTTGGGATGCTGGCTCCTGACTTCCTCAGGGTGATAGGGAACTATTTAGAATATCAATTTTTAGGATATGGGTGCATTTGTTTAATCTTTTGTCTTGAGGCCTAGCCCACAGCAAGAGATGTCTGTCTCCCCCACAGTTGCAAAATATCTGGGCTTCTGCGCCGGTTCCCTCGAGGAATTAGCCCTGTCTGACTGCCTATAATATTTCTGTCTAACTCAGCTGCCTGTAACAGCAGCACATAAATTTTGACCTTATTTTCCTATTAGGAAGTAATGAAATCTCTCAGATACTTCCCTCTAATTTTTCTCAACATTTGGTACTATGTTTTATGCAAATGACAACTTATAAGGTTCAAAAACAGGCTACCACACAAGTTTTCTGTCATTCCTGTGGGAGACAATTTGAGTGACTCTCCTTGAATGCAGAATAATTTCTGCAACTTTGATTATATCGACTTATTTCCTTAGACTGATATGTACAGAGCTGACTGGGGTATTTCCTTCTCTCTTCAGTTGACTCTAAGCATTGCAAATAAGGCTAAATGAGGTACTCGTATGTAATCTCTAAAGGCACCAGACAGTTTCCTGTTTCCTCACATAGTGCTCTCTGTAAAATATATAGGTAAAGCGGGAGGGTAGAGCTCAGTCAGTTCCAAGAATGTCAACTGGGTATGAGCCTCAAGATAAAGAGGCTATGATTCCCCAGGGCACAAAAGTTTACGTATCAGAAACTGAGGTACTGGTACATAATCTCTAAAGCCATCAGACAGTTTCCTGTTTCCTCACATAGTGACCTCTGTAAAATATATAAAACACAGTGAGATGGTAGAGCCAGCCAACTCCAGGAATTTCGACTGGGTATGAGCCTCAGGAAAGAGGCTATGAGTCCCCAGAGCACAAAGTTTGCATATCAGAAACTGAAGTGGCAGCCTCCAAAAACAATTCAGTTGCTACCTTGATTGGGTTACGCAAATTGATTCCTCTGCATATCTTTATCTCTGCATTTTGCAGAGATGCCTTTTTCACTACTTGATTAGCCAGCTCAAGTTACTCATGTAGTTCCTGCCATCCTCATTGTCACTCATCCTCGAGCCACCCGCTACTTCACAAGATGATAAATTGTTGGAAAGGCCTAGGATCAAGGCCTTTGTCTGCACATCTTCATGAGGATTGGGTACAGGACCCCTTAGCGGCCCTTAACTTTGAATATGTCATGGTGTCTTTACTCTCACCATGGGTTGCATTGGAGGTGGTAGATTGGAATTAACTTGCCAGGATTCCAATAACATCTCAGTGAGATTATAAATGTAACTTCTTGGATTGTGAGGAAGACTAGCGAAAGGATTACAGTACTTGGATCACCATACTCAATATTTGGGATTACAATATTTGGCACCCAATGTGGGGCTGTAGAGACCACAGTAGCAGCTTCCAAGTTGGGTGTGGCCAGTGAAGCCGAGTATGTAAATTCATTGGAAAGATTTTGCATTTCTTGATGAATATCTTTGTCAATATCTTGTAACAATGAACTCATTTGATTCTCTGCAATTTTTAAATAGGCTTCATTCATCTCTATCAACTCATTCAGAGGCACATTAGTATGGTGAACTGAATTATTTGCCATTACTACCTCAGGGCTCTTTTGTACTTCAATTGCCTTAGCCATTGGGTTGTCTTTTGTAATGTAATTTTGATGATGGTCTGTGTCTTTTATTAGGTTAATTTGTAAGGATCAGAGAGGTATTTTTACTATATTAAAGTTAGTTATAATTTCAGGGTGGAGTTGTTTATTTTTATTTTTTGTGGCTTCATGAAGGGTTGTATCTGTCTTATCCCAAATTCTCATATCAAGTGTACCAGCTTTCGGGAAGGAAGGGTAGAACACAGTTATTTGTTGGAGCAGTCCAAAAACTTTTTTAGGTGGTACAGTAATATCTGCATCTTTTAATAACTTTACAATCAATAGACTGAAGTCTTTTTCTTCTGTAGATAATGAATATTTTTGGCCCATTGTTACCCTTGGCAATTAGACTATCATTACTACTTGCATCCGAGCAATATAATTAAGAAAATGCTCCACTTACCTTAAAATTCATCATGGAGGGTCCAGTGGGTTGTCTCCTGGATGGTGGTCAGTTCTTGAGCTCTGAAAGTCATGTGTTCTGGTCACATTAAGTGCCAAATATTATAATCCCAAATACAGAGTACAGTAAACCAATTACTGTAATCCTTTCTCTACTCTTCCTCAAAATCCAAGAAGTTACATTTATAATCCCACTGAGATGTTACTGGAATCCCGGCATGTTAATTCTAATCTACCATGTCCAATGCAACCCACGGTGAGAGTAAAGACACCAAGACATATTGAAAGTTAAGGGCCGCTAACGGGTCCTGAGCCCAATCCTCATGAAGATGTGCAGACAAAGGCCTTGATCCTAGGCCTCTCCCAGAATTTATCATCTTGTGAAGTAGGGGGCGGCTCAAGGGTGAGTGACAGTGAGGATGGCAGGAACTACATGAGTAACTTGAGCTGGCTAGTCAGGTAGTGAAAAAGGCATCTCTGCAAAATGCAGAGATAAAGATATACAGAGGGATCAATCTGGATAATCCAATCAAGGTAGCAACTGAATTGTTTTTGGAGGCTGCCACTTCAGTTTCTGATATGCAGACTTTGTGCTCTGGGGACTCATAGCCTCTTTCTTGAGACTCATACTCAGTCGATGTTCCTGGAGCTGACTGGCTTTACTATCCCACTGTGCTTTATATATTTTACAGAGGTCACTATGTGAGGAAACAGGAAACTGTCTTATGGCTTTAGAGATTACATACCAATACCTCAATTTTCTGAACTCTGCACATGATTCTGATTTACCACCAGTCAAGTTACACTGGGGACAAGAATCAGCTGTTCTCCAGAATCTTTGCTCTCTGTAGCATGGTGTGACCTCTAAACAGGTGTTTGGAATGGTCCAGCATCACTATTAACTTGGGACAGAGGGCATGCTTGTATTTTCACAGGAAATGGAAACACCATATGGATTCCATCCCGAAGCATAAGCCCATGGACCAGCCAGCTCCACAGGAAATCCTCAACATTACTCCAGATCACAGAGAGATTCTAATCCCCTGACTCAAGCCTTTCAGCACCTAAGCATCAGCAATCTCCCTTTCACCCAACAGAGGAGGACTCGCCATCGCCTGTCAAGGGAATGCAATGGAGAGAATCTGACCCACCCATATGGCACATCAAATCCCCTACCAAGACTTCAGGCATCCAGAAGAAGGATGCATCATCCACTATCTTGGGAAGGCCTATAGCAGACAGTCCATGAGGCTTGCCATTTAGTGAACAGTCAGGGTGTGATTGACTCTTTTTCTTGTGATGCTTGCTCTCCTAGCAGCCACAGTATGTTTTCCTTTGGTTCAGGGGGTGGAGTACTGTGCTTACATACCTGATCCACCTCTGCTCAGACCCTTAACTTGGATGGACAAGAAATTTTCCACTCTATAGAAAGCAAAAATCCTACATTTACTATTCTGGCAGGCCCTCATATTTTCATGCATCTACAAGAACAAGCTAAACTGAATATTACGTCTCATTTTGTATATCCTCCCTTATATGTAACCCGACCACAACAAGATTCTAGCCCATGTAAATCAGCTATAGATCAGGTTTGGAAGATACAACTGTCAAAGGAATGCTTTGCCTTACTGACCTTAACTTCTATTCTCTCTGATGACAAACTTGTTAGAGAATTTAAGCCTAACATTCCTATCTGTATTCCAGCAGCTCAAGGCCCTCATTTCAAAGAAGGTGATTTTGGCCCTTGGCAGTCTTGCAGAGATCCATACCATGGATGGATTATACACAAATTTAATTATTCTTTTATAGACTGGTGCCCCAGATGGTGCCCAGAGGACAACTTATGGGAAAAGGTCAAGATTGGTATGAGTTTTCCTTCTCAGGCTTGCCTGACAATACAACAACCTCAGAAGCCTTGTCTAATGTTCAGGTACCAGTCTTAATTCTCCTATTCCTAGACTTATTATCAATGACAAGGATGAACCCACACAACACACTTCATGGAAATTAGCCCTGCCTTTTCATGCTGAACAGCTGCAGACTGGGCATCTGCAGCCAGTTAATGAAGGAAGAGTGAAGATAGTATTGTGGGATAATAGGTTTATAATAGTAAACATATGTGTTTATGATACTCATGTACTGTTAATAGGAAAGATAGAGTGGTAATGAAGTATGTTCTCATGTACTAATTGTTACCTAACTCATTGTATCATACCTGAGTTTCTTCCTAAAGACTCCACAATAATAATCATGAACAGGATGCCTGGAGTTTGGCTTCCAGTCACCTACTTGGTATCATTCACCTACTGCTCTTTTTGTAGAAACCTTGATTAAAAGATTTAACAATTGAACCAAGAGGATGCTTGGGTTGATTATTGCAGGAACTTCCCTAGTTCTTTTGATAGCCAACACAGCTATTGGCTCCACAGCACTAGCACATTCAACACAAACTGCTCACTTTGTAGATAATTGGACAAGAACTGCTGATGAGAGCTGGAAAATTCAAAGAGAGAGGTATAAAGTTGCAAACCCAAGTGAGCATTCTAGAGACCTCTGTCCTATGGATCGGAGATCAGATTGAAAGCTTACAGTTACAATAAGGTTTGAAGTATCACTATAATATGACACATTTTTGTGTCACCCCATTGCCATATAACAAAAGTCTACATCCTTGGGGAATGATTAAAAGGCATATACAAGGAGCAATTAATCAGAATATTACAATGGATATAGATGCTCTTCAGAGACTAGTGCTGTCCATGTCACAATAGACAACTACCTTTGATACCCAAACTAAGGACTGGGATAAGTTTGCTGATGCTATAGAACAATTGAATCCATTTGTGTACCTCAAGGCTCACTTTTGGTTTTGTATCAGAGTTAGTGTGCTCATTCTATTCTTTATAATTTTTTCTTATTAAACCCTGTCATAGAGGATTCATTACCCCAAGACGACTAGAGGCCATGCAACCACGACTAACCCTGCTGAAGCTACAAGTCAAGAAAGAGAGAGATGTGGGAGACAATTCGAGTGGCTCCCTGTGAATGCAGAACAATTGCTGCAACTTTGATTACATCAAGACTTACTTCCTTATACTGATATGTACAGAGCTGACTATGGTATTTCCTTCTCTCTTCAATTGGTTTAAGCATTGCAAATAAGGCTAACTGAGGTACTAGTATGTAATCTCTGAAATCATCAGATGGTTTCCTGTTTCTCCCACAGTGACCTCTATAAAATATATAAAGTACAGTGGGATGGCAGAGCCCAGTCAGCTCCAGGAATGTCGACTGTGTATGAGCCTCAAGAAAGAGGCTATGAGTCCCCAGAGCACAAAGTTTGCATATCAGAAACTGAAGTGGCAGCCTCCAAAAACAATTCAGTTGCTACCTTGATTGGGTTATGCAAATTGATCCCTCTGCATATCTTTATCTCTGCATTTTGCAGAGATGCCTTTTTCACTACCTGACTAGCCAGCTCAGGTTACTCATATAGTTCCTGCCATCCTCACTGTCACTCGCCCTTGAACCACCCCCTACTTCACAAGATGATAAATTCTGGGAGAGGCCTAGGATCAAGGTCTTTGTCTGCACATCCTCATGTGGATTGGACTCAGGACCGCTTATCTGCCCTTAACTTTGAATATATCTTGGAGGTGGTAGATTGGAATTAACTTGCCAGGATTCCAATAGTATCTCAATGGGATTATAAATATAACTTCTTGGATTTTGAGGAACAGTAGAGAAAGGATTACAGTACTTAAATTGCTATAGTCAATATTTGTGACTACAACAATTCCCTTATAAAAATATAATGAACTAGTATTGCAAAAAAAAAAAATGGAGAGAAAGAATCAAAGTAAAAATGGAATGGAGCTTTTCAAATGGGAAAGGGATAAAGAGTTGGAGAAAGTAGGAGGAGATGGGAGGGAAAGGGACAAAAAAGAATTAGGATGTGTACTACAAACATGTACTAAATATATATATATATATATATATATATATATATATATAATTAATAAGATCTACAGGTAAGAAATACATGAATATTATCAGGAAAAAATGTGTTTAAGTTTTTATCTAAAGATTGGAAAGGCAAATATTTTGACGAATACCTCATTTTTCAAGGGACAAATCCTCAATTTATAGCTCTGCAAAGTAAGGCAGTTCACAACTGATTTTGTCCACTAGAATTTTCTTTCCTTTAATAGTCTCATCTATTACAATCATAGAGAGTTTCCTCTAAACACATATGGCTTTGACTGTGTTTGCAATTTCTTCGGTTGCTTCATCCAGCGCAGCCATCAAACTTCCCAAAGGCAGACAATGGAGGATGAAGAAACTAAAACAAGTCAGAACACAGAAAACTGAGGTCAGGTGGAGCCCTCTTTCCTGATGAGCAAAAAAAGACTGCCCAGCAACTGCAGCATATTTATTTATACACTGAGGAGGTTATTGCCAACTGGAACCCCTCTGCCTAGCAACTTGCTTGCTTAGCTTGTCTCTGGGCACCTCACATTCTCAGAGCTGGAACAGCTTGTTTATGTGGCTTGCCTCAGGTGCTCCATGTTCCTGAGCTAGCCTTGCTTTGGCCCCATACGTGAGACTGATCTCCAGCTTCAGCTGCTCCCTGCATTGAGTGAGACTGAGGAGTTGACAGATATAAGTGAAATAATTCACACATTCTTGTACAGCTAATTTTTCTATAATTTAAATGAACTGGCTTCTACTTTTCTCAAAGAACAATTAAGGGAATAGAAAAGCACTGAAACAATGATTAGTAAATTTGCAAATAAACTTTATGGCAGAAAAATGGAACTAGCATTTCCCCCATAGAATCATTCATATACTACTTTATTAATATTTATTATGTCCCAATTGTGTGCTGGTCAATATCTTATGTGCTGAGGGTACAGAACTGAGCAAAACAGACAAGGTCCCTGTCCTTGTGGGACTTATGTTCTATTGGATGGAGACCAACAAACACAGTAATAAAATAAAGAAGATTATTTTAGATAGTCATAAGTGATATATAGAAAATAAAATAGAATAAGACAATAGAGATTGATATTGGAGGTAGATGATTACTTTAGGAAGGAGTAGTGAGGGAAGAATTCTCAAAGGAAGTAAACTTTGAACAATATGAGTGCAAGTGAGTTAACCAACAAAAATTTAACATAGTTATCACATGACTCAGCAGTAATCTCCTATATACATACCCAAGAGAAATAAAAGTCTGTGTCGGTATAAAAACTTGGAAATGACTATTCATAGCAGCATTATTCATAATAGCCCAAAATGGAAAAAAACAAACATCCAAAAGTAAATGAATGGATAAACAAAATGCAGCCTATAATATGATGTAATATTATTTGGTCATAAAAGGGAATGAAGTACTGACATAACATGGATAAATTTAAAAACCAATATATTAATTGAAATAAACCAATCACAAAAGGCCACATAGTGTATGACTCCATTTACATGAAATGCTGACAGTGTAGACAAATTCACAATGGTAGGAAATAGATTAGTGACTGTTTAGGGCTACAGGTGAGAAGATGTGAGGGGTGGGAGGTAATAGCTAAAGTATTCCGGATTTGTTTATTTATTTATTTATTTATTTATTTATTTTTTGGTACCGGGGATCGAACTCACAACCTCACACTTGCCAGGAAGATGCTTATGCCACTAAGCTAAATCCCCAGCCCTGGGGTTATTTTCGAGATAGTGAAAATGTATAACATTAGATAGTGAGAATGGTTTCGTAACTCTGAATATAATACACACCATGGAATTTTACACTTTGAAATAGGTGAATTTTATTGTATGTGAATTATACCTCAATGAGGGAAGATGAGAATCAGATCAGGAATGCCTGAGAAACAATGCTTCACTAATCTTTTCACAGTGACAACAAAACATTTACAAAGAAAACAAAGAGGGAAGGTGAGAAACATGATGATATGAGGAAAAAGTATCTGGCAGACAGACCGGTATGTGCACAGGCTCTGAGAATGGAAAGAGCTGCATTTATTTAAGGAAAAAAAGAAGCCAGATATGGCTACTTGTTAGCCAGTGAAGAAGAGTGTGTTAAGTGGTAACATGAGAGAAATATGTAGAGATCAGAGACAAGATAGTTTTTTAGGTCATTTTAATGAATTGGGTTTTTTTCCCCTAAGCATTGGGGGAATGCATCGTAGGGTTTCAAACCAAAGAATAATATGATCTGGTAGGAATTTTCAAAGCTATTTTCTGGCTTCCAGGTGAAAAATGGCTTGTGAAGTGGGTAAGGGTAAAGGCAGGGAGACCACTGCAGTTGTCCAAGCAAGAGGTGACCATGACCTGGATTGAGGAGGTAACAGAGAAGATAGAAAAGTGGATGGATTCAAGATATACTTTAGAAGCAGAAATATCAGTATATACTGATGTAGTTAGTGAAGCGTGAGGGCAAAAGAAATAAGACACAACTTCTAGATATGTGGTCTGAATTGCAAATATAATTTTCCTTTTAGTTATACTTGGAGATATTTTGGGCTATGTGAAAGCAAGAAACTCTATCCATTGTAATTTCAACACAATATGTAGATCTGTTCTTGTTTCTGAGTCACTCATTCCCTATTATATTTCAGCTTTCAACTTTGTTCTGTTAAATAATACAACCTCCACGAACAGCTGTGTGATAGTGACAATGAATAGCCATTATCTGAATTTTATGTTTAATTGCTATTATGTTGCTAACAACCCCCCTCCCCCCAGTCCATTTTCTCTTACCTCCTGCTTATACATGTAGACTTTGTAAAACATAAACTTTCTGTGAAGGTCACTACCTAATGAGTTGAAGCTGCCAGAGTTCAATCAAGGATTTCGAAGAACTACACGAGGCCACACTTTTTCCTGTGAATTGCCCATGGAGCTTTGATTCATATGCGGTTTTCAATTACTTGTGCTATTATTCTTTCTATCAGCATATCTAATTATGTTAGTTCTAAGTCTTCAGAAAAAAATGTTTTATAATGAAAAGCTGTGCAATTTATTTAATGAAACTTAGCTAAAAAGCTCTACATGAATAACTTAATAAGGTCACAATAATACATTTTTCTCTTGTATGCATTCAAGCTTTATAGAACCTTTGGTTTCTAAAATTGCTTTTTAAATTAATGAAGATTTCTAAATACAATGGACTTCTAGCTAAGAAAATAAGTAATTACTATGAACTTAATCTTCCATTTTATCATCTGAAGAGCATTATGAAATTTCTTAATATGCTTCTCGGAAGATGTTTACCTTTTTTTTTCGAGTACCATTTATGTAATAGAATGTGAAAAAGACCCTTTTGCAGTCAACATGTCCATAATGTGTCACGTAATTTTCCCAGAAGCCAAATTTCTCCTGGGTCACCTCTTCTAACGAGTAGCACTTCCAGCCAGCTAAACAACAGACTCAGAAATCGTCCTAATCTACCTCATTTGATCATTTACTAACTCTTGTCACCTACTTCCTTACTACCCTACTCATGTGCCCAGCTGTCCATTTCTATTCATCACCATTGCCACTGTTTTGGCTCAAGTCTCTTACCAAGAGTATTGCAATGTAGTAGTGTCCTGCCTCCTGGCAAGTCTTCCTCCTTTTGGTCATTTTCTTCTTTCTGCTATTGCCATGATGATTTGTTTCTAAATGAAAATCTGGTTTATAATTTCCTGCTTAAAGTTTTCACTAGCTCTCTAGAGCCTGTTGGATAAAATTCAAACTCATATCACAGCATGCATAACCCTATATTATTTTTCTTCTGCTTATTTTTCAAACATCATCTCCAGCCCTTTCCTTATGCCGTGGGTATAATAAGTTACTTCTGCGACCCCTAAATATATCAAAAGTTTTATGCTTCATTGGCTCTGTAGATGTTGTTTCTCTGCCCAAAATAATTTCCTTTTTCTTCCCACATCCCACTTTCCAGAAAATGCCTATCATTTTTCAAGACCCAGCTCAAGTGCCTTCTCTATGAAACTTTCTGAAATCACTCCTCGCCCCTGAGAGGATGTATTTGATGAATGCTGATGAATAGCTAAATGCATGGATGGATAAAAAGTAGATCATAGGGTCAGGGGTGAGCAATATATCATAAATGGTCAGGAATGAGGGCTCCAGGGCAGTGAAAGATATGACAAGATGAGACAACAAGTTTGGGTTAGGAATGGAAAAGGAAGGAAAGTTGCAGGGAAGAAAGGACTGGATAAAGGCAAGTTTGTGTCTTCCCTGGTTTGGGATAACTTTCTTATACTTAATTCATTCACAAAAGGAAAAACATGGAAACTACTGAGCTCAAGCTGTTGATAGAAAGCCCAGAGATAGGCCTTCTTTGTAAAAGAAAGGATAAGGTTATGTTGAGATAAATCTTGCCTTTTTTTTAAATCTTGCATTTTTTCTGTGTATTGTTTCAAATAGAATCATGTTTTCATGTAACCCAAAAGAAATCCAAAGTACAAGAAACCCTACGTATGTTTATTGTTCTCTTGTCTCATCTTCCTGCTAACATAAGCTGAAAAGAGTACTTCTCACCCAAGGAACATTAGAGAGAGAGTTCAAAGACCTTAAGAACCCATATAGTTGTCTTTACAACTTATAGCCCATGTTTGACATAGGAATGAAATATGAAGTAATAGCTCAATTTCCAAATATCCCATGTTGCTAAAAGGAAAAAACAGTAGCTATAGGTTATTAGGCTAGCAGTGCTCATGAAGGTCATCTTGTTTAACCCTCATCAATCATAGGTGACAAAACTAAGACTTACAGATTTGGGGTTAATAGCAAGTTGCAATGGGGGAGATAGAGCAATAGACAATTAACAGTATGGAGTGTGAATGAGAGTAGTATGCCTGGGGTATCATGAGAGGACAGAAAATGAGCAGAACTTAGGGTTGGGAAAGGGAGATGTGTCAAGGAAGGAAGTCTTCTGAAAGGAAGTGAAACTTCTAGAGAAAGACTAGGTTGGAGAAGTTCCCCTGACCTCTTATAATCTATGTCCCCATGAGATTGTAAGTAACTGGAAAGAAGGAGCCTGTCTTTACTCTGCTGTATTACTCCATTGTACCTATCTCTTTCTTGTGCATGTACATGGAAGATAGTAAACAAATATCTATTAAGTTGATAAATGCATGTTTATATGGTTTAATGCACTAAAATTTCAATTCTATGAAGAAGGAACTATCACTAGCTCATTTAACAGATGAGGAAACTAAGGAAGAGAGAAGTTATTATTTAAGTGGAAAGAATGAGGAACAAAGAAATTTGAGTTCTTGACCTTAATAGAACTAAACCAACAAGCGTTTGGGGTAAATAGCTTAAGCAGTATAGGCATCTATTTCTCCCTGATTATGCATCATATTTAGACTGAACTAAATTAACATAGAATTTCACTGGTAATTGTGGGAGGCAAGCAACAGCTTGGGTTTTGAAGTACAGAATACCAAGGTTATTTGAACCTAATTTGGACTGTTACTGTCTAATTCTTTTGGTCCAACCAATTAGAGAGTCTTTCTTCTTCCTTACCTAAAAAGCCAATGAATTTAAGCTGCTGTTAGAAACTTTCTAAGAACAAGACAGGTATGGTGGCACATGCCTGTAATTCCAGAACTCAGGAGGATAAGGCAGGAGGTTCAAGAGTTAGAGGGCAGCCTGGGCTACATAGTGAGACATTGTCTAAAAAAAAAAATCTAGGAACCTAGGCATACCCCTGACCTCTTCTGTTATTGCTTCAGGTTGGTTGGAGCCTGACTCAAAGGGAGTCTTGACGTGTGGATCTGCTTTCTAATCAATTGGCCTAAGTTTGATTTCAGGGCAAAATGGCAGCTGAATTTCTTTCAGGTTAAATGCATTATACTATAATGAAGCAAAAAACTAAAATATTGCAAACATTTCATGGAAGTATTTGTCCAAAGAAAAGATACAGAAACTGAAGTTTTAATAAGAACTTTTCTTTTTTATATTTCTAACTATTTGATCATTGGTTGGCTTGCCAATTTGTTGGTTTCCTTGTTAATTTGTTTGAACTCAGTATAAAAACCTAAATTTCTCTGCTAATCACATTTGGCATGCCACAATGTGCTCACCAGAATGTCACTGACTCCCTAACCTAGATCCTGGGATCTAGCTTTACTGATCTTTACACAGAGCTCCTGCAGGATGTGCTCAACTCTGCTTTTCCAGACAATTCCCCTGATCCTTACATCCCAGCTGCTCACCATCTTACAATCCCCAAAAGGCAGCTGCTACTAAAAGCTTCTCAGCAGTTAATCCTTTCCATTTTCATAGTACATCTGATGTGCTTCCGACAAAGTTCCTTTTATTTGCGGCAGGGTGTGCCACTGATTCAAGAAGTGCTGAAAACCTGGGCAAGTATTTCCAAAGTTCCCAGCTATCTAAATGCTGGAGGAGTACATCCAGAAGAAAAGTGAACACATACAGACAGAGACATGGAGATGTCATTAGCATTAACATAGGAACAGAAGGCCACCAGAATTCATGTAACCAGTTAACAATCAGCCCTGGCATTAATTTGATGGTGAATATTTCAATGAGGACATACTAAGACTTTCCATGATTTCTACTATTTTGTTCTGAATATCTATCTATCTATCTTTCTCTATTTTGTAGTACTGGCAATTGAACTCAGGACCTTCTCATTGAGCTACAACTTTAGCCATTTTTCATTTTTTTAAATTTTGAGACAGAGTCTCACTAAGCTTTCCAGGCTGCAGTCAAACTTGGAATCTCCCTTTCTCAGCTTGCCATTGATGGGTTTATGGCATTCACCACTGTACCTGACTTCCTGTTCCTTATTGTTGCTTTGTTCACCCTAAAGTAGAAATTTGTGATTGTTTTGTTAATTGAGTTGGAAAAAGAGGCTAAGACAGAGAATTAGAGGTTGTAAGTAGAGAATAGGAAACAAAAATAACATAGAGAAGGCAAAAGGAACATTAGACAGTCGGTTTAGAGACCTGGATTCTCTTCGTAGCTATTTTATTAACTGTTTCTGTGACCTTGGGCAAGTCATGTCCCTTTTCAGAGCCTCTATTTTCTCATTTCAAACATTTTTTTTTTCTGGAGCAGATTTTGGCAATTTAGGAAAATTGAAATTGTACAAAATATTAACCAATATTAGAAAATTACTGCTTATTTTATTAGTAGAGGTAGTATGATGATGTTTATTACAAACAATCTAGCAGAGTTGTGAGCTGATCTATTTTATGAGTGAAATGATATAATGTCTGAAATTTACTTTAAAATATTCCTTGTCCCTAATTTCTTTTCAACTAGGGAGAGGGATGAATAGATGAGACAAGAATGATAAAATGGCAACTATTGTTAAAAGTGAGTAATTGAGTATATGTGAGTTAACTGTATCAGTCTCTCAAACGTTTTGCACATTTGAAATAATTTCCAATAATTAAATGCTAAATTATAATAGATAGGAGTTTGCTTATTTCAAAGGAAGATGGAGAGAACATTAAACAATAGATAAAGGGCCAGAAGAATTAATTACAATTAGTCAGCACAAGAGATACACACAATTTCTGTGTTTATTTTTGGCCATCGAATTAGCCTTGTGAACAATATATGATGCCAGCTATTACATGAGGAAAATATGTGTTTTCCTTGGAGGCCACAAGGCAAAAGTACACATTTTTTACATGCCATCTAGACATAACTTCTTATTTTTTAAATAATTTTAAATAGAATAAAAAAACAATAAAAACGAGACAAAATTTCAAAACAGGATTATAGGAAATTAACAATGGTTATTATAGTGCATATTGTTATCTTCAAAACAGTTGCTCAGATTACCGGATATAGGCATGCAAAATTGATCAAACAGTATAAGCACTCACTGCTCCTTTCAGTGAACTAATAGAATTAGTGGTACAATTATCTTATCAGGCTCACATGTGTGAACACCATATCTTCTCCCTAGTGTAAGAACCTGAAAGAGTAAATAAGATCCAAAAGGTACAATAGATATTGTGAAAGAGGAAGAAAGTGCTCAAAAGAAAAGAACAACTGGGATGGGGGAAAGGAGAAAAGGAGAAAGGGAAAAAATACAGAGATAACTTCTTTTTACCAGACTTCAGCCACTACTTTACATCCTGGCCAGGCCAGAGGGTAGAAATAATTTATTTTCCACTTATTGAATGATGGCATCATTCTGGTGGTGTGACCTCATTGGAATGAAAACTGTCAAATGCCAAAGTTAACTGTGGAGCCATTGTTGACTCAGGGTTGAAATTGAGCAATGAAAAACCAAAATCTGTCCATGAGATTTTTGATTACACAATCAGTTTGTGATTCAATCTTCTACTCAGGTTTATTTATAATGTTGCAAGTTTGAAACAGGAAATCCTACCATGTAAACTTGCAGATTTTGCATTGGGCAATGTTACATCTTTCTACTGGGCACATCTGGGAATTGCCTGTGTCAGAGAGAACTGTGTTGGTTTCTTGGCCCTGCACTTTGGCTAAAGGTAAGCTGTAGCCTGGTGTGGTTGTGCATGCCTGTAGCACTTTAAGAGGCTGAAGCAAGAGGATCACAAGTTTGAGCCCAGCCCAGGAAACTTAGTAATTTAGCATCTCTGTCTCGGAAGAGGAAGGGGAAGGGAAAAAGAGGGGGGAGGGGAGGGGAGGGAGATGGAAAGGAGGAAGGTACACTATTACTGTGTTCATTTTTAGCCATCAAATTAGCCTTGTGAACAATATATGATGCTAGTTATTGCATGAGGAAAATATGGGATTTGCAAGATATTTTCCTTGGAGGCCACAAGGAGAAAGAGGAGGAAGAAGAGGAGGAGGACGAAGAGGAGGAGGAGGAGGGGAAAAAGAAACGAGCTGTTAGCATCTGCTGCCTGCAGGGCAGGTTGGCTTAAGATGTGGCCTCTCCAAAGTTGGAGATTAAGAGCAGTATGGAGGAGACAAGGGAAACTCAGCCAGAAATCTGATTGGGTAACATATTACCTTTCTTACTATCTTGTCCTCTAGCTTTCCTTTGTAAAGCACTTAATGGTTGGCACTAGGTTTATCTAACATCCTAGTCCTCTCAATCACTTTTGCCTTTCTTGTCTGATGGAATATTGGTATTCTGTGTTTTATTCTGTAAACACCCAGCTTCCCCAGCCCCTGCAGAATTTCCTATTACTTAGCACAAGGGAAATATAGGAAGAGGATGAGGAGGAAATAAAAATTACTAATATTTAGAAACCACTGAGAGCCATAGATTGATTCGTTTATCCTGCATGACAACTCTATAAAATAGGAACTATTATGTTCATTCGATGATGAGCAAATAGAAACTAACTTTGCACAGTCTAGTTAGAGCCAGGATTGGAATCCAGGTCTTTGTGATACCTAATCCCACAGTTTTATTTTTTTGTTTGTCTGATTTTTGTTTTCTGAGACAGAGTCTTGCTATGTAATTCAGTCTGGCCTTGAATTCACTATGTAGCCCAGACTGGCATTGAACACACAGTGCCTGCCTCAGCCTCCCAAGTGCTGAGATTATGGGCATGTGTCACTCCACCAGGTGATCTCATGGTTTTAGACATCCTGTTATATACTGTCTCTTGAAAGAGTGCTATCTTAGTTACTTTTCTGTCATTGCTGAGACAAAACACCTGATGCCCAAATTCAGGGAAGGAAAGGTTTATTTCTTACAGTTCTTGGGAGTTTCAGTCCATACTCAGTTGGCTCCAAGGCAGCATGGTATGGCGGGGAAACTATTCATGGCAGCCAAAAACAGCAAGGTGTGGACCAGCAAGAGAGAGTGAGACAAGCCTTCTTCCCACCCTTATGCTGTATGTTGGTTCCACCCCTCAGTGGGTGCTGTACTCATACAACCAATCCCAGCACCAGACAACAAACCAATCACAAATGCTAGACTCAGCTGTCTCCATGCCATGATTACATGAGATTTAGTGGGGCCACAGTAACATAAACCATAACAAGTGCTCGCTGAACTCCTATTTAGTAAACATTGCCAGAGTTGTTTCATATTATGAAAACTTACCAGCTTATGGTACATGTCAAAAACAATACTATACATTTTGTATGTTGCCTTCACTTTTAACCTACTTCCTTGTGTAACACTTGTTCATTAGAGTAACCGATTTACCCCTAAGACCCAATTGTGAAACTCTTCTTTGCATTGGAACTAAACATACCTAGAAGTTAAAGATGTATAGCACTGTATAGGACCTCAAGTCCTAAGTCAGAGTTCCAGGATACATTTAATTTGGGGAAAATGTTTACAAACCAAAAAGAGAAATATTGTTGAAAGCTGAAATATAGATTGAGATGGAATTCCTCTCCTAAAGGATCACCATTTTTGTGACTGGGGGAACTGTGGGAGTGACCATTACCCCAGGATTCTGGTAGACAGAATTATGGCAGTAGAAACTGTTCTAGAAAGTATAATTACATGATTGCTGGTGAGGGAAAGGTGTCAAACAAATGGAGCAGGTCTAGGTGAAGTTTATCAGGAAAGTCTTCCTGGAATAGGTAGCCTGAGCTGGCTACTAAAAAGATGCCCACAAAAAATAAAAGAAAGAAATGGAAAATCAATATGAAGGGAATAGCACATACGACATCTTAGAGCTGTGTATTTGATATTGTTTTACCAAATTTGACTGGGTGGAAGAATAAGAACAGATTCCACAACAAGCATTTATTGAGTACATATTGTATATCAGAAATTTTACTAGGCTTTAAAAATATTCAAAAGACCTACTCCTCTTGTCAGAGGACCAAAACACACATAAATTCTCATGGTCCAATGGGTGCTTGTGATGGTGAATCTTTTTTTTTTTTTTTTTTTTTTTTTTTTTTTGTCTTTTTGAGATAGAGTTTCACTATGTGGTTCAGGCTTGCCTTGAACTCACTTTGTAGGCCAGGTTGGCCTTGAACTCGCAGTGATCCTCCTGTCTCAGCCTCCTGAATGTTGGGATTACTGGCATGCACCAGCATACCTGGTGTGATGGTTAATCTTGACTGTCAACTTGACTGGCATAGAGATGCCTATAAGATTAGTAAAGCACACTTCTGCTTGTGTTTGTATGAGTCATGTGGCATGATCTTGGAGGCTATGTTTGATCCCTGGCCCCTTCCTCTCTGGCTATTTTCCTTTTCCTTTGTTTCCTGGCTGCCATGAGGTGAGCAGCTTTCCTCCATCATGCCATTCAGCCTTGGAGCCAGCTGAAAATGAATTGAAATCTTTGAAAACTTGACCAAAAATATGCCTTTTATTAAGTTATGTGTGTCAGGTATTTTGTCCTGGCAATAGGAAAGTGACAAATACAGAAAACTGGTACAAAGAATGGAATTATTGCTGTGACCACTTGACCATGAGGTTCAGTAGCATTTGGAACAGGCTTAACAGAGAAGTTTGGAAAAATTTCGAGAATCAGGCTGGAGAATGCCTACAATGCTGTATGCAGAGACTGATTTGCAATTCTGGCATGACTTTAGAAGCTAAGAATGCTGATAGGAATGCAGACAGTAAATAATGTGTTCATGAGGTTTCAGATAGGAATGAAGATTCTGTCGCAAATTGAACTAGAGGTCATTTGTGTTATGTTCTAGGAAAGGACTTACCTACATTTTGTCTATGTCCTAAGACTTTGTGTGAGGCTGCATTTAAAGATGGCAGACAAATTAGTTTAGTGAGGGAAATTCTAGGACATTGTGGATACCAGAAACATGAAATAGTTAACTAGGGAAGATTTAGACTATGAGTGGACACAAGCAAATAGAGAGACCAAGTGGTCTGTAACCAGCAAAGCTATAAAGACAGGGCTATGCAAGCCTTTTGGGGTTCACATCCTATCACCATGTGTCCTGAATGCTGGACTAGAGGTATAGCATTAAAACTTTGTCCTGATGGATTTCAATCTTACTTTGGGCCTATTCCTTTCTATTTCCCTATTTCTCAATTTAGGAATGAGAATTTTTCCCCTGTACCATTGTATCTTGGGAGCATGTAACCTGTTTTGTTTTTGTTTTTTACTTTTTAAGTGTTCATGCTAAGAAATTGCCTTGAGTCTCAGAGGAGATTTTGGATTTGTTCATTGTGAAACTTTGGAACTGTGGAGACTTTAGAGAAGGGATTAGTGTATTTCTAATTGTTTATGAGATAGCTATGTCATGTGAGGTAGAATTATGATCATATTGTCTCGAGCATTTAAATGTGGCTTGAGGAGATGTGTTTGGGTGTTGAGTTGATAAGGGAAGGAGTTGTGATGTTAATCTTGATTATCAATTTGGTTTGCTTGAGAGACACCTAGGAGATTAGTAAAGCACACGTCTGTGTCTGTGTGGGTCACAAGGCTGTGAATTTTGGGACTGCAACTGGTCTCTGGTACCTTGTCCAATTCTTTTCCTGTCTCTGTTTTCTGGTTTTGATGAAGCGAGCAGGTTTTCCGTACCATGCTCTTTTTGCCATGGAACCAGCCAACCATTGACTGAAATATGTGAAACTGTGATCCAAAATAAACACTTTTTCCTTTAAATTGTGTATGTCAGCTATTTGTTTCAGCAACAGGAAGGGGACTAATGTAGTACTATGTTAGAGGAATGTATCAGTTTCATGGGGGCAGTGATGATGATCAACCTGGTGTCTGAGGAATCTGGAGAAGGTTTTACAGATGAAGAAGGTTTCAGGTGTGTATTGAGGGATGGACATTTGTCCCAGGTGGAGCAGTGGAAGGAAGGAAAGAGTATTCCAGGTGAATGGGTGGGGGCAGCAGTTACACGAAAATCCATCATGCTTTTGGAAGGTGATTGGCTCATGGGGGCATGATATTCATCAGTGGGTTAGTCCTCTAATTAGTTTATAGCTAAATGTGATTTTGGAAAGTAGAACCTGACTGTAGGATGAAACATCTACAGATTGTGAACCTGTGTGTAGGACAGTTGGTAGGATGCAATTGGCAGCAGAAGGATGGAATGGGAGAGGTGGTGGGGTCCCTACTCAGGGCTTTGTTGGCCATGAAGACAATTTTGTTCTGTGAGCAACAGGGATTCACTGAAAGTTTCTGTGAGGGCAGAGGAGTGGTGGACCAAGAAGATAAATCTTACAGCACCAGGGCAGGGAAGGGTTGGAGAGGAGAGAGTCTAAAGGCAGGTAGGCCAACTGGGAGACTATCTCAAGAGTTCAGGCAGACGTAGAGCATGTTCTGAACCAGGACTATGGCAGTGAGGGCTGATAAAAGGGGATGACTCTGGGAACATGTTCATACATAGAAATCACAGGGCTAGTATTGTGGTTTGTATCTAGATATGCACCCCCCCCGACCTCATGCACTCATAGGCTGGACTTTTGGGAGGTGATCAGCTCATGGAGCATGATCTTCATCAGTGGATTAGCCCTCTAATTAGTTTATAGCTAAATGTGATGTTGGGAAGGGAACCTGACTGTGGACTGAAACCTTTACAAATTATAAACCAAAATAAACCTTCCTTTAACTTGTGGGCTTCAGGTATTATACCTCAGCAGCAAGAAAGTAATTAAGACAGATAATGTCACCAGAGGTCCAGGAGAGGGCAACAATGGCAATAATGCTGATGCTTCAGCTTGGGTCTGTGGTGATACTGTTAATGGAGGTGGGGAACAGAAGACTACTAGGGAGGAGAGTGATGGAGGCGAGTGACAAGCTCAGTTTGGACTTTCTGGATATGGGATGCCAGTGGAACTTCTAAGTGGACATGTCCAGCAGGAAACTGGGAATCTAAGCTGAGAGCCCAGGCAAGATACAGGGGCTAGGAAGGCACCTAGGTCCAAGTGGGATTAGGGGATCTCACGTGGCTGGACAGGGTTTCTCTTCTCTCAATTTACTCCTCCAGAGCAAGGAGATGGGGGCAGAGGTAGGTGAGTCCCAGCATTTAAGGGATGAGGTGGTAGGGACTGCGGTCCCACAGTGAGAAGTCACCCTTCTTCTGGCCTTCCTGGAAATCTCTACCCTTTCAGGGTCACTGTCCTCCTTGTGTGACTGGTGCTTGCCAGTGAAGCGTGGAAGGATGGCAGGAAAGAGAAAGAATGAAGAAAGCAAGAAAAGGGGTGAAAAAGAGACAGAGAGGGAGGAGGGAGGATGGAAGGAAGGAAGGATAAAGAAAGAAGAAAGCAAGAAAGAAAAAGAGAAAAGAAAGAAAGAATGAACGAACAAAGAAAAAGAAAGCAAGCAAGCCAGTGAGCTAGGCAGCTCAGTATACAGAACTCATGTCCACACGGGCCATGGGGAAAGGACAAGACAGTCACTTCAGCTCTTATGCTTTGTTTTGTTTTTTAAATCAGGGGAGTGTGCTGTAGTAAAATCCACTAAATTACTGACAGGGGATTTGGGGCAGAAAGAACAAATACCACCACTACACAATGACTGCTGGAGCCTTCAGTGCCATAAGACTGGGGCTGATAGTACATTCCTGGGAGCATTTTTTGAGATTCAGTCTGTGCAAACCATAGTTGGTTTCTTAGGTGTCCTAAAACTTTAATTAGATCTAGCAGGTCCCAGAACTAAATCCCATAATCCCATAAATCTAATGCAACAAGTCAGGCATGAGAGTCTTAGTCACACTGTGAATGCAGTTAGTGTTTATCCAGGATAGTAAGAAATGGCCCTTAACTGCAACCGCAGGTGGTGCTTTAAATGAGATCTGTCATCAAGAGTCAATATTAATGAATGAGGGACTTATGAACTAGAATGTGTATACACACACACATACATGCATGCTCACACTGGGTCACTTTAATATCTGCTCTTTTTTTGCTCCCAAAGAAGTCTTAGACTGGGAACAAACACTGAGACAGGACTACCTAGGGTTTAGCACAGGATCCAGCTCATAACAAGGTCTTTTCCCTAACTATCTCCTTCCTTCTCCAAGATTAACATACCTATTTGGAGCCCTCTCCTCAGCTACCATCTGAACAACCAGAAAGTGGAAATCCATGGGAAGCACCTCTTAGAGACCTAGACATTCCCCCCAAGTTCACACAACCACTTCTTCCAACACAAATCTAGCCTTTTCTCTCACAAATACTGTCCTTGATGCATTTCTGTTTTACTGCAGACCCTGAAAAACTAGACATCGAGTATGAGAAATGTGGGGGAAACTGAGAGCAGCTACTAAGATTTAACTTTCAGGCCCAAGAGTGCTAAAAGTTAGCTTCCCTGCTGCTGCCATCAGGTAAAAGGAGCCATTTTCTCTCTGAGGTCCCCCAAAGCTTGCAAGAAGCCCGTAGGAAACTCCAGTTTCCTTAGTCCCTGATACTTGATTTGGATCCATGTCTCTTGACCTAACTCTATTTTCAGAATACTCTATCCAGAATGGCCTTGGTCTCCCAAAGAATTTTAATTAAATCTCTGAAGTCTGAAAGCCAACTACTTAGAAGTTCTTCAGGATGGTAGGACAGACTCCAATAAATCACAAGTCTTCAGAACCTCTCTCCTTGCTTGAGATTTTATGATAAATTCAACCACTCTCTTCAGTCATGGGACTTAATTGTTTTTCTTCTGAATCCAAGAAAAGGGTGGGTGCAAGCTCAGATAACTCCCAGTTAGGGCAAATCTGACCTTTGGGCCACATAAAAATCTCACTTCCTATCTCTGCCGAAAGGATCTTCAATGCCCTCTGGCTTCCAGAGCTTGGGAAACGAGCTATTGTGGACACTATTGCTCCTTAATTACCAAGACTTAAGAATTCCTGAATCTTCTCTTATAAGCTCTTAGTTTCTCTAGTCTGCAGAGACAGTTTATAAAGGTTCTTGGTTCAGCATGGGTGGTTCTCTCAGCTAGGGTGCTTGGCATCATTTTTGTGGCCCTCACCTGCAGAAAAGGCTCTATGGTCCAGGTGGAGCCACGGTAAGTTCTCTAAACCCAGTGGAGTGATTCCTACCCCAGGTATACACAAGGACACCCAGGAAAGGGATGCCAGAGTACTTTCCCTGAAAGGAATGAGTTACTAACCCCTTGATATTGTTGGATAAACTTGTCCTTGCTGACATTTATGCTCCTTATGCAATAGCTAGCCTTAATCCTCAGATTACTTTCTGATCTAATTATGAGCCTCAGTTTGTCCAGCACAAACTGTTAAGGTGAAACACACAAAACTATTACATCCTGTTTATCCTGGAGCCAATCTCATTATATCTGGATGGGCTGGGGTCTCAAGAATGCGAAAAAATCAAAGAACAGGTGGGGTATGGGAACACTTGAAACTCCGTAAAAGAGCTTAAAGATTTCTCTGGGGTCTTTCATCTTGTCCCCATAACTAGCCCAGAACCCAGAATTTGAAAGAAAAAGCCTTTACTATGTTAGCATCCTTCAGAGTTTATAGTCAGGGCTTGGAACCACCTGAAGTGATTTTGACACCTATTCTGAGGAAACTCTCAAACTAGAATAAAAGAAGCCATTGTAGCTATTGTTAGCCTAAGCAATGAACACTTTACCAAAGAAAACAGGTAGTGCCATCTTGTAAATACAAAGAATCTAGCGGTTATGTTTCCAGCAACCGGAGGCAGACAAACTTGGGTATGAGGACAAGCTCTGCCGTTTTCTAGTTTTGTAATCCTGGGCAAGCCACTCAATCTCTCTGAGCCTTAGTTTCCCTGTGTATGAAGTGGAGACCAGAGACATATTGCTTTGCTCACAGGGTTAATGTGTGTATTAATGAACTTGACTATAACAAGACTCCAGAAATGTTGCTTCTTCTTGTTGTAATAATAGATATCATCAGCCTGCTCACTGCAACATAAGGGGAAAACAAGACCAGGGACCAATTATTAAACAGGCCAAACTGCTTCAAATCCATGCCTCAATCAGGCTGCCCTTGAGAACATTGATTTCCAGCTGCTGTTTATTATGGGTCCTTGTTTTCTCTGAGTTGTGGGTGTCACCAGAATTGTGGATACGTAGAATATTTATTTTTGTGCTTTACTCCCACCCTGCTATCACTGAGTTTTGTCACTTGTAGCCAAATACCTTTCCTCCAAATCCTCTTGTTCTCTCTCCTAGTGCATGTGACCTGAGGTGTGGGTGGCTGCCTCTAAAACTGACATGATCTCAGATACCAGTATAAGCACCACTTTACAAGCGACTGTGTTAGGGCAGGACAGGTGGGTGGCAGAGGCTAAGAATAATTCATTGACATTTACTGACCAAGCCTAACTTGTCCACAGGGAATTTCTTCAGAACTAACTAGACAGCCTTAAAAATACAGATTCTGTGGCCTATCCTCAGAGATACTGATTCAATGAGTATGGAAAACTCAAGACTAAATAAACTCCCAAGATGAGTATGATACACAGCCAGACTTGAAAAAAACTGAATTATGTAAATGCCTATCTGAAAAATGTAATTCTCACATGTCAATGAACATTAGATGTGTCTGGTAGTGTGGGACTTGTTGCAATGCAGATTACTAGACCCATTCCACTAGTTCTTCTGATCTAGGAGTTTTGGAGTAAGGCTCAGAAGTCTGAATTATTAACCAGCCCCTCCAGGTAATTTAGGTCTCTTGTGAAATGATTGTTTCCACTGTAAACACTCCTGGGTGGCACAGCCCAAAAGCTCTCCAGGGAAAGAGGGCATTTTGCTTAATCTGTTACAAGTTTCTAGCTCTCTCGTATTAATATATAATCTCCTACATCCCTTTTAGAAATTATTGGAATATTTTCTCAATCTTGTCCTGGTATACAATAAAAAGTAATTGTAAGGAATAACATGTTTTATTCTGGATCATCATTTTATTTGGATCATCATTTTATTGAAGCTATCTATTATTTCAAAACAAAGTACTCCAGAATGAGAAACTTAAAACAGCATGTGTTATCTCATGCTGTCTGTAAGCCAGGAGTTTGAACCTTGTTTAGTCAGTTGTCTTTTTTTTTTTTTTTTTTTGGTATTGGGAATCAAACTCGCGAACTCGCGCTTACTAAGCAAATGCTGCGCTGCTGAGGTATATCCACAGCCCAGTCGGTTGTCTTTAGCTCGGTCTTTCATGAGACATAGACCATGGCTTGTGGTCTCATCTGAAGGTTAAACTGGCTGGGGTGAGCTCCTTCCCAAGTACTCTTACATTGTTACTAGAATTCATTTTCTTTCTGGCTGTTGGAGAGAGACAACATTTACATACCATGTGGGCTGCCTCCCCATCGGGCAGCTCACAGCTTATAACATAATAGTTGGCTTCCTTTGAAGCAAAGGAAACAGAGAGAGATCTTACTAGTCTTGGAGGTGAAATCCCTTTACTTTAGCTATATTCTACTACTTCGGAACAAGTCACTAGGTCCAACCCACATTCAAGGGGAGGGAATCACACAAGGATCTGAATACCAGGAGGTGGGGATAATTGACCATTATCTCCAAGGCATCTCCACAAAGCTCATATGTTGAAGTATATTTCAATGAAATCTTTATTATCCTTCAAAAATTAATAATCTTCAAAAATCTTATTCAAGTGAAGCATGCTGTTTAAAGTATGTAAAACAAACATGATTTCTTGAAAAATACACAGAAGCATTATAGTTCTTTTGTTTGAAGACTGAATGCATATTGAAATGTCAAAAGCAATTTAAGTATATGTTATGGCATCAAAAATAGACAAAACTGTTTTCATATCATGATGTTTCAAATTCTTGAGTTTTACACTATAAAAATAAAAACACTTATTTATATAAGTTCAGTATTTTGTTCTAAATAATTCTGGGGACTTAGAAGAGAATGCTGTCATTTCACTACCTTCTGCCCAAATAGCATAAAAAATATGTTTTTTCCCAATAAATGTGGAGACAAGTTGAATATAATTGTTGCTAAACTTTCAGTTTTGTCATTGATTATTATGATGTGAGAGATAATTTAAAGAGAGCATAAGTTCTGTTTTGTTTTTTAGACCAGATTGTTCTCACTTGAGAATCTGTTAATGAGCAGTTTCAGACAAAGTATTGGTTTTGTAGGATTGCTATAACAAAGCATTACAGACTGGGTGGCTTAAACAACAGACATGCATTTTCTCAGAATTCTAGAGACTAGAAGTTCAAGATTAAGATGTTGGCAGGGTTAATTTTTTCTGGGGACTCTCTCTTTGGCTTGTAAATGGCTATTTTTGCCCTGTGTCTTCACAGGGTCATCACTTTGTATTTCTCTGTGTCCAAGTTTCCTCCTCTTATAAATACGTAAGTCAGTGGATCAGTGCCTACTCCAATAATTTCATTTTAATTTGATCACCTAAGCCCTATCACTAAACACAGACACACTCCAAAGTGCTGAGAATTAGTACTTCAGCATAAGAATTTGGGGGAGCGACACACAATTCAGGCCATAAAAGACAAATCTTAGAATTTCTATTGCTTTTATCATCTTATTCACTTTCATTTCAAAAGCAGTCTTATATTTCTTGCCATTATCCAAGAGTCCACTGTGAGCATAAATGGAATAATACAAGATTACACATAAAAACAACCTAAAACTAATGATCAAACAACTAGGTTTGGGGCTGGAGGTATATAGTTCAGAGTGTGTATTTAACATGTGAGACGCCCTGGATTCCATTCCCAGCATGAAAAGAAAAAGAAATCACAAAGAAAGAAAAAAGAAAATACCACTATTGCTAGCCTGCACTGAGTAATCAAATGATAAAGTAGCTGAGTGGTACATTAGCTACTTTACATTTGAACATCACAATTCACGCAGTCTGTAATGCTTTGCTATGGCAGCCCTACAAAACTAGTACTTTGTCTGAAAATGCTCATTGATGGATTCTCAAGTGAGAACAATCTGGTCTACTTTACATTTGAACATCACAATCCAAAATCCACTAACTGCCATTTGGGCTCACTAGTTAGAGGTTATCAAAATACTCTCTTTTAAAAGGAATACTTTTCAATAACTGTCAAAATTGACTTTATAAAATAGAAATTGAAAAAAAGATGTCACTACTGGCTTTTACAATATAAAGCCATGGGGTTCATGAACCACCTCCTAGGCAATGCTGCCTAAATCCAGACTTTGTATCAACAGTCATGGATCAGTCACACAGTGTTGACTGAATGCCTTCCACATACTCAACTCTGGGTGTGGTGTTGGGCAAGAAACAAGAGGTGTTCACTATGTCATCTCATTTAGTTGCTCTAACAAGGAAGCAGGCCAACTCTTGAGCACTGTGAACCTAACACTGAAATATGTACTAGAAGAAGGTTAACAGTCAAGTAGAGGAAGGCATTAGGGTCTACAATTGCCATAGGCCCTCGAGAAACTCACAACTCTCCCCAGTGAAATGCCAAAAAATTCTCCATCCATTTCCTCATCTTCCTGTGATTAACTTTCTTGGCTCCAAGCATTAAAATTTGAGAAGAGAATCCAAAATAATTATTTGACTTTCTTTCTGTTTAATTTAATTATTGGTTTTGCTACAACTATTTTCTGCTAATTTCTTTGGCCAAGATTCAACATTTCATCAACATTAAAGGTTAAACAACCTCTTGTGGGTTGGACTTGGAACCTAGTCAGTATTTATATCACTGATTCTTGGAAAAAATGTGATCTGAGTTAAAAAAGAAAAACCAAAAGCAATTTACAAACACATTTTTTAGAACTTACTCTTATTTGTAAGCTTAAGACTGCTTGTGTCCTGTATAAAGAATTACCAATTTAAAAATAACAGAAATGCAATAAAATACGTTTGACATTTCAACTTTGCTACGTATGGCTGATTCTTTCAGTGTTCAGAAAGTCCTTCAGGATCTTGCTTTCGTGATAAACAACAATTAAATGGGTGCTGAAGTCATAGGAAACTGGGCTAACCTCAGCATTTTTCTTGCAGTGAAAATTAACCCCTGTGTCTGAAATGCGCTGAAGTTGGTAGGAGAATCCACAGCCCTTCAGTAATTACTACCTTTCCCTAAACCAAGAGAGAGGCAAGTTCATGTGGTGGCACTTGCTCGAGCTCATGGAGACAGTATTCTTTTAACTTAAGGAGAAGACACCAAAGACTCACGATACACAACAAGGAAGTCAGTTTCTGTTCAAGGTGATGTTTTTAGAATTAAGCTCAGATTTTACAAAGACATTTAATACCTTTAAGTTCTCCAACTTTTCTCAGCAATAGTTTGGGAAATAGAGGATTTGTTTTGTTGGTTTTTCCTTTTTATTTTTTATTTTATTTTATTTTTTTTGCTTTTCTTTTTTAAATTGTGTTTGTCATCATGATGATCCATGGAAGGCAAGTTCACTTTTTCATACAGCTTTAAGGAGCTCATATTTTAAATGGCAAAAACAGATACAAAAATTGTCCTAACAAAAGTTACTAAGCACATTAGCTGAAGGTTTCCTAAGATGATTCCCACTACCAAAATGTTTTCTATGTGCCCCATTAAAACTCTCCAGTGTGTTCTGTGCTAGCATACAATTGGTACAGAAGATTATTTACTATATTGGGTATAATAGATTATTATAGTCATTTACCAAATATGAAGAAATTTATACAAGATCATGACAATTGGGATCCTAGGCAAAACAGCAGGTGTAGTGAATATGGTGTAGGCTGCACTGTCCAATAAAAGAGGAAGAAAGTCAGGCACATTCAGGAGCATATTTCAGAGATGAGCCAAGAAAAGAAACTCACTTCCTAGAAACTCTTCTACAATGAGAACTTTGATTATTTAGTAATATTTTCTGGAATACCGTATTTAATGGTTATGTTAATTAAGTGGTTATGCAGGATTGTGTCTTGGGATGTTTGAAATCTGACTCCTCACCCTGGGAGTAGAAGCAGATTTGGGCTGAGAGGTGTAGAGAGAAGGAGTGGCTACAAAGAAAGAACATAATCAAAGAAGAAGGTAGAGAAATACATGAAGCAAAATGTGACATGAAGTAATAATTTAATCATTTTGGTTAAATATTTAGTAGGATATATTTTTACATAGAAATAGGTTAAACTACTGGATTTGGAAATGTCCATTCCTCCTCTCCTAATCACATGGTGTACAGTAATACAAATTAGAAGGTTTTGTAATTCTTCTAATTAAAAATGTAGATATCTCATCTCTTAGAAATGTTTCTCAACAATCCTAAAATTCATCTGGTACTAGAAGAGACCTAGAATAGCACAGTCAGTCCTGGACAACAAAGACAAGACAGGGGGCATCACAATCCCCGACTTGAAATTATACTATAAAGCTACTGTGATAAAAACAGCATGGTACAGTAAAAAAAAAGCTGACTCAAAGATCAACAGAACAGATTAGAAGATACAGAAACAACTCCAGACACACTAAGCCACCTTATCTTTGACAAAGGTGCCAAACACAGTCACTGGAAGAAAGATAGCTTCTTTAATAAATGATGCTGGAAAAACTGTCGCTACACATGCTGAAGATTAAAACTGGACCCATATTTTTCATCATGCACTAAGCTAAAACTGGAATAGATAAAAGATCTTAATATTAAAACAGAAACATTAAATCTGCTGGAAGAGAGAGTAGGTAAAACTCTTGAAGACATCGGTGTAGGCAAACACTTTGTGAACGAAACCCCAATTGTACAGGAACTATCCCAAAGAGTCAACAGCTGTAATCTCATCCTTTTGAAAAGCTTTTGTTCAGCAAGAGAAACCACCAACAGAGTGAGGAGACAACCCACAATGTGGGAGAAAATGTTTACCAGCTGTACCTCAAAGGATTTCTATCAAGAACCTATAAAGAACTCAAAAAATATCAGTCCTTCCAGATTTAAATGCCCAATCCAAAAATGGGCATCTGTGATGAATACATACTTCTCAGATGAAGAAATACAAACAGCAAGTAAATATGTGAAAAATGTTCAACATCACTGGTCATTTGAGAGATGCAAATTACAACATTCAGATTTCACCTTACCCCAGAAAGAATGGCTAGTATCAAGAAAACCAATAACAAATGCTAATAGTGCTGAATTTGAGAAACTCAGAGACAGAGAGAAAAAAAATACTGGAGGGTCTGTGGAGAAAAAGGAACCCTTCTCCACTTTTGGAGGGAATGTAGACTGGCGCAACCACTGTGTGGAGATTTCTCAAAAAACTAGGTTTAGAGGTCCCATTTGACCCAGATATTCCCCTTTTGTGGATCTTCCCAAAAGAATTAAAAATATCATACCACAATCATATATGTGCACCCATGTTTATAGTATCACAATTTGTAATAGCTGGATCTTGGAAACAACCTAAATGCCCATCAATTGAGGAGTGGATGAAAAAGATGCGATACTTTTATACAATGGAGTACTACTCAACCATCAAGAATGATAAACTAGAGACTTTTATAGGTAAATGCATACAACTTGAGACCAGACTCATTAGTGAGATAAATCAGACATGCATGTGTAAACATCATATTGTCTCACTAGTGTGAGAAACTGAAAAAAATATGAATATGTATATATATGTATATAAAAATAGTTAAGATAGTTATACTACTGATTTCTCTGAGTTCACTGAAGAGAACGATTTGTACTGATGTTGTTTGGACAATTGAATGCAGATGGCTTGTGCTCTGGGTGAATTATTTGGGGATGACAATATGCAATGTATGTACCATTGTTGCCCCCTGATTGACATGATTTGCAATCTTGTTTTTTTTCTCTTTGAAATAAAATGGATTTGAAAAAAATAAATAAAATACATTGCAAGCAAAGAAAAAAGATAAAGAAAGAAATCTTTTTCAAGCACTCAAAAAAAAATCAAAAAGACTTCAATTTAAAATAAAACACAAAAATAACAAGCTAGATAATTGATGCAAATTCAGATGAATTTTCCCAGAAGTCTCTAAGTGCAGGCTATATTTTCTATATCAAAGTCATCCAAGAATGACCAGTGCCAATCTACGGTTGGAGTTTTGTAGCCTTGTGTGATTCATATTGAACTGGCTTCCTGATCTCTGAGGCTGTAGCTACCAATGTTTTGCCAGTTCTTCACCGGGTCATTCCGTGTTTTCATCTCTATCTAGGGTGAGATTCTTATTTTAAAGCAGCAATTGTGTTTTCAGAGTTTCCACCTGAAGTTAACCTGAGAAGTGTGTGTGTGTGTGTGTGTGTGTGTGTGTGTGCTAATTACAATTTTAAGGACAAATACACTCACAAAGATGGCACCTTGATTTGAGTCAAGATTTAAAACATAAACATCATAACTTCAGTTTAAAATTGACTCCCGGGGGGACATAGTGGCACACGCCTGTAATTCCAACACTGCGAAGGCTGAGGCAAGAGGATTGCTGAGAGTTCGAGACCAGCGTGGGCTACAAAATGAGCTCAAGGACAGCCTGAACTGCCTAGTGAAACCCTGTCTCAAAAAGAAATTTGGGGAATGTTCGCACCTTTTTTCACTAGTGGGCGCTAGAGGTACAGTGAGAAACTACAGATGAATTTAACAAACAGCTATCGTTTTGCATGGTCGAAGAAATGAAAAATATTAATTTTTATAATTTTAGGATCCCTTCCTCTTTTGTATTTTTCCAGTTCAGATGATAGAGAAAGAGGCTTTAGATTTGATTGCTTACATTTTGATTCCCGTATCTCAAGTGAAAAGGAACTGTTTCATTTCCTAGAGAAATGAGAGGAATAAGAGCAACTGCTTATCAGTTTCCCAGTGCTTAGTATACACTGTATGAAGCGATTTATATGCTATATCTTATTGAATGCTTTCAAGAATTTTAGAGTGTGGATGCTACTATTATCTCCATTTGTCAAATTGAAAAAAAATAAACAGAGGTGTAGATGTTAAGTAAATTATTTAAGGTGATAGTGTTAGAATTGAGGCTCAAACCTAGAACTATCTGCCTCTGGAGTTTAAACTTTAATTGACTAATTCACCATCTACATAGTTTCTTTATTCTAAAATAAAGAGGATAAGAAAGGATATCCCAATTATATGTTGCTAGACCTTTGTTTAAAGCCAATCTCAATGAATGATTCTAGTTTGCAATTAACTGGGATAAAATAAAAGTTCAAATAGATAAAAAATAAAATAGAGTTAAAAACTCCCAGGTTGAGGGCATCTCAGAGAAAAAAGAAAACCTCTCCAGGTAACTTCCAGATGTGAAGAAGATTATGGAGGACCCATAAGCTGTCCATCTAGATGGCTTACTTAGCCTGAGACTTCAATACTTCAGCTCTGGAGATGGAAGTATTGTGACTTGGCAAAGCTGGAGGAAATGTCATCCAGTCTGAGTCAGAAAGGTCTCATGTACTCAACAAAACAAAACCAAGTCTTTTGTGTTTTTTTATGCTGTAGCACATTTTACTCTTGGGGCCAATTGTCAGATGGACAAAGGCATGGGCAGATGTCTTTCTTGACTTCCAATAACAGAGGAAAATGACAAGAATAAAGAAAGTAATACTATGGTTCTCAATAGGGTATGTGAATAGAAGGTAGGAAGCGGCCCTAATAATCCAAAATGGCCAAAAGACCAACACTTGTGGTTGTGAACACACTATAGAGTCAATTAACTTTCCTGAGCATGGTTTTCGACAGGTAATATTATAACTACCTTGCAATTTTTTTTTGTGGCACCAGGAATTGAACTCAGAACCTCAAGCCTGCCAGACAAGCGCTTAAGCCACTGAGCCAAACTCCCGGCCCTGGTTTTTTTAGGCAGCGTTGCACTATGTAGCTCAGGCCGGCCTTGCACTCGTGTTGCAGCCCAAGCTGGCCTCGAACTCACAACACTCCTCCTACCTCAGCCTCCCAAATGCTAGGATTAAAGGTATGCACCACCATGCCCCGCTAAGAACTTTTAATTTTTATGATATTTACCTTGTACCAGTGCGCTGAAAGCTTTCTCTGTATCATATTAAGGCCCGCAAAAAAAGTCTCCAGTAATTGCTATTATTATAAAAGTAATAAATGTACATTGTTGAATAGATAGTACCCATGAACCCTATGTTGAAAAAATAGCTACCTCTTCCCCTCCCAATTCCCATCTCTCTTGGAAGGCACAATTATTCTCATTTCTCTTGGTTAGTTTTTGGTTTTATTTTGTTATTTACTCTAAATTCTCAAATTACAACTTATGTTTTACTTGTCAGCATTTCCATTTTAGGTGTTCTCTATTCACTTTCTTTTGGGGGTATGATGATTTAGTTTCCTTCTAAGTCTCCTGGGTTTTTTTTTTTAGAGTTTGTAACGATTTCATTTTCTACTAATTTATTTTTATGTACTTATCACTACTAATCCAACCCCAGAGCCTCCAAAATGACCCTAAAACTCTTCTCAACCTGGCCAACATGTCCACTAATTTAATGATTCCATCTTTTCCCTGAAGACATCTTTCCAGAAATGTCTACCTGCTTGTCTCTAACTCACAGCTCAACTATTTTACTAGGTTTTCCTTTCACTTTCATTCTGAGAATTTTTTCATCAGTTCCTTTTGTTTCTCCTCTCTTCTCTTCTTTTCTTTTTCTTTCTGTACTGGAAATTGAACCCCAGGGCCTTGGAACTGAGCTACATCTTCAGCCTTTAAAAAATTTTTTTTGAACTCTGAGATAGGGTCTTACTGAGTTGCAAAGTTGCCCAAACTGTGCTAGAACTTGTGATCCTCCTGCATTAGCCTCCCAGAGTCCTGGTATTACAGGTGTGTCCACTACACCTGGCTCACCAGTTTCTTATGTTAAATCCTCTTCTTCCTGAAACCCATGTTGTCTTTGAACCATTCCCTTGTCTCAGTGGAGCACATATGCGAGTTACTTCCTGAGAAGAGATATGAAAAATGTTTTGAGATCTCATCTCTGTCACTCTGAGATTTTGTCATAATATCGCTCCGTATGTATCATAGAGGAATTGTAGTGGGTACTCAGTTGACCTTTTAATCTGGAAACTCATTTCCTTTATGAGGGGAAACACTTTTAGTATCTCTTTGGTTATTCCCCTCTGCTTCTCTCTATCCTATCTCTGGGTATTCCTAAGGGATATTGGTTTTCTAATATTTTTTATTTTTTCTCTTTTCCCCTTCTTGACTTTTTGTTCTACCTCATGAAATCTTAATACAAATGTGTCCCATGTTGGATAAAAAACTTCTAATAGTTTGAATTTTCAAATGGTTTGAATTCTTGTTCTCAGGATGGTTCTTTTTGTTTCTAGCATTAACATATGTTTCATGGATGCAATGTATTCATAAATCTAAGAATATGAATTGTAGGGTTTGTTTTATGACTTTTTCTGCTCCCTGCATTATTTGTATTTCTTTCACTTATTTTTTTATCTCAATGTATGTTTTAGACTTGTATTTCTCCAGTGTTTTATTGTCCTTAATTTGAAGTTAAGAGTGCAAAAACTGAAACTCTTCTGTCTCTGTCTCTGTCTCTGTCTCTGTCTCTGTCTCTGTCTCTGTCTCTCTCTCTCTCTCTCTCTCTCTCTCTCTCTGTGTATTGGTGTGGGCAATTATTGACTAGTGGGTCTTGCTTCTTTAGGTGGACCTAGCCATTTCTTTGACAGACCCCACATATTCAGTATCTGTGGGTCCTGTCTACTAAGCCAGCTAAATTCTTCAGAGAGAAATCTTATTTCATGCCTGAGGGAATATCCTGTTAGGTCTAACTGCTAGCATTAAAGGTATTGATGGGAAAGGTGAAGAGGGACAAGTCTTTAATGTGAATCTCACCCTCAGCTGAGCCTGATAACCTCACTTGAAATCATCGCCACCATCTTCATCAAAATAGTTAACATTTAGGCGCACACCAGCCTCCATTGGGGATACTTCCTGTAGGTAACCAGTTCGGGTCAGGGAGGCAGTGGCCAGCCCTGCCCCCATGCACACATCAGTGGCCATCTGGGATGCTTCCCGCCAGTAGCCAGCATGGGCCAGGAAAAGCAGCAGACAGCCCTGTACCAGCGCACCCAATGGTCACCATTGGATACTGTAGCCAGTATGGGTCAGGAGAACCAGCCAGTCGTGCTTTGGAAAAATTGTAGCAAATGCAAGAAATGCCTGGGACCCCACTACCCACTTGTCTGGAAGAACCCAGGAAAATGTCAAGACAAAGAAGCAAAAGGCAGTCTCTGGCCTCCAATGCATGCAGAGGAAGTCCAGGACATGTAAACACAGAAGAGACTGGGAATCACACACCTGAAGTTTCTGAAGTGATGGCAACTGAAATAAAGAAACAACTTTGTGAGGCTGTAAGATAAATTAGAGCAGAAATACTATCTCAGTTAAAGAAGAAATGAAAAACATAACAAAAGAATTCTGACCATCTCTGGAGAAGACACAGATAAAAACAAGAGAGGAGCATAAGGAAACCTTGAATGAACAATACAAGAAAGATTTAGAATGCATGAAATAGATTCAGAGAGATATTCAGAAAATTAAAACTCTAGTGAAAGCTTCAAAGTTACTTGAAAAAAAACTGAAGATAAACTCTCAGACCTTGAAGACAGGTTTGCAGCTAGCGATCATGAAAGGAAAGATCTATTAAAAGTAACAAGGAACAAGGAAATAACCACTCAATGCCTGCAAGATGACACAAAGAAAAATAATTTAAGAGTGACAGGTATCAGCGAAAAGGCAGAGGGTCAACACAAATGACAGAAGTCTATTTACAGAAGTAATAGCAGAAAACTTCCCAAGCATGGGAAAAGGATGTGACATACAGAAAAGTGAGGCATATAGTACTCTACCTAGCCATAACCAAAATAAATCTACATCTAGACATACAATAATCAAGATTCCAGAAATTCAGCACAAGAACAGAATATTAAAAGCTGTTAGACAAAACAAACAGATCAGCTATAAAAGAAAACCCATCAGAATCACAACAGACTTCTCAACACCAACCATCAAGTCAAGAAGAGCTTGGAGTGAAGTATTTCAAGTCCTGAAAGAAAACAACTTCCAACCCAGATTGATGTACCCTGTGAAACTATCTTTCAAAACTAATGGAGAAACAAGATAGTTCCATGACAAAGAACAACTGAAGGAATTCATGACCACCCAGCCAACCCTACAAAGAATACTGAAAGACATTCTAGAGAGAGATAAAAATTACCACACTTTCAGGAACAGTGGCGGAGGGGGATCACTGAGAGGGGCAGACAACTGAATGGAGAGGAAAAGTAGGTAGTCAACGGCAAGAAAATAGCAAAGCAGAGATGAGCCAATGCATGTTGACCATAACCATTAATGTAGATGGCCTCAATTCACCAATAAAAAGAAACATAGGCAGAATGAATCAGGAGACAGGATCCACCAATATGCTTCATACAAGAAACACATTTAACTCAAGAGGAAATTCATAGACTGAAAATCAAAGGAGAGAAAACAATTCGCTATGTGACAGGGAACCAGAACAAAGTAGGCGTAGCTTGCCTATCACCTGCAGAATGAATAAGAGAGATATGACATTTTTATGTAAGGGGAAGCTACTCAGTTATAAAGAAGGATAACCTCTAGGCTCCTGTAGATAAATGGACACAACTTGAGATCATGTTCATGGGTGAAATGGTTCAGAGTCACATGGGTGAACATTGTGTTGTGTCCCTAGTATAAAAAACTAAAGGAGTTATTGGGATCCAAAATGCACAATAGATATTGTGAAAGTGAAAGGGGAGGAAATGTCTACAAAGGAAAGGCAGTGGCCATTGTTAATCTATTATCTTGTTTGGAAGCCCTGTATTGTTTTCATTGTTCTCTTTTGTGATGTTTTATTCTATTTTGTTTTGTTTGATTTTATTATGTCTGGTGACATGGGCAGGTATTTCAAGGATAACAAAATACATTATGGTAGCCATTACTAATTTCCTGTTACCTCATTTTGAAGCCCTGAATTGCTTTCATTGTTTTGTTTTGAGTGATTTTATTCTATTTTGATTTGTTTGATTCTATTATGTCTGATGATATAGGCAGCTTCTTTGAAGACCACAAGTGGCATTATGGTAGCCATTGTTGATTTCCTATTATTTTGTTTGAAGTCCTATTTTGCTTTCACTGTTTTGTTTTTATTGGTTTTATTCTGTTCTGTTTTGTTTGATTTTATTATGCCTGATGATATGGGTGGTTATTTTGAAGATAACAAGAGACATTATGGTAGCCATATTTGATTTCCTTTTATCTTGAAGTCCTGTACCACGTTCAATGTTTTGTTTTGATTGACTCTATTCTGTTTAATTTTGTTTAGTTTTATTCTCTTCAAAATAAAAAAATAGTTAACATTTATTAAGAGGTTACTTCATCAAACACAAAGACTAATGTCCAAGTATATTCTTTATCCCATTGTTTGGCTTAGTGAAAATTTGGAAATAATCAAAATTTTCTTAGTGACAGATTGATTATAAATGTTATGGAGTACTGATAAAATAAAATGGTAGGTAGTCATAGCCATTAAAAACAATCTTATAGATAGCTGTTGGGCCGAGCTTGCGGACAGAACCAGGGTCGAGTCCGCGTGACGCGCGGTGCCCAGCACAGCTCCCTGGGACTGGGAGGCCTTGGCCCCCACCCAGTAAAGGAGGAGACTCCACCTGCACACCCCGGGAGGCCGCCCTTCCTTGCTGCGCACGGGACCCAGCCTACCGGGTCCCGCGATCCTGCATGCCGCAAGAACCAGCGCGAACCTCAGGGAAACGCCGGCCAGCCGCACAGGACACAGAGGTACACAGCCCAGCCCAAATCAGCCCAGGAACCCAGAGCTGCTCACTGTGAATTGAGCAAAATAGCTGCAGGGACCTGGAGAGCTTGGGCCCCCCCCACCAGAGTGCAGAGCACACAGCAGCTCCATTCTTTAGCCACGCAGCTCGGCTCGAGCGTGTGCCATCCCACAGCTCCTGTGCAGACCGTGCCACTCAGCAGGGTTGCTCCCGGCACTGTAGGCCTGGGACCTGCCCGGGCCTGCCCCGCAGGCATAGCTGTTGGGCCGAGCTTGCGGACAGAACCAGGGTCGGGTCTGCGTCACGCGCGGTGCCCAGCACAGCTCCCTGGGACCGGGAGGCCTTGGCCCCCACCCAGTTAAGGAGGAGGCTCCACCTGCATGCCCCGGGAGGCCGCCCTTCCTTGCTGCGCACGGGACCCAGCCTACCGGGTCCCGCGATCCTGCATGCTGCAAGAATCAGCGCGAACCTCAGGGGAACGCCAGCCAGCCTCACAGGACACAGAGGTACATAGATTCCAGAAGAAAATGACAAAACGAAAGACCAAGAGGCAGTCTCAGTCCCCCAGCCCACAAAGAACAAACCCAAGAGATACTGAAATGGAAGACAGTGGGAGTCACACAAATGGATTTTCTGAAATGAT